>MCJB01005002.1:236449-357424 GCA_002018475.1 Nicotiana obtusifolia
GGGGGGGGTGGATCTCACTGGGTTTGTTGTTGTATACGTGTGCCGTGTGTAAAAGTGATTTTAATATGATCAAGTCTGCTGATTTAGCTTTGACAATTTGTTCTAAATCTCCGGTAGTGGCACTAACAATATGAAATTTCTGTGCAATAACAATTTGTTTGGTTATGAGCAGATCGACTCTTGAAATGCATGCATGTTATTTTCATTGAAATGATGAAGTAAAATAGATTTAGAGCACATATTTGGACTAAAATTTTATTGCTTCTTCAGATGTAAATCATATGAGAAGGCCAAGAAAAAGTTGAAAGTGCTGGAGGCTCCTAATGTCCTCACTATTGCATTAAAGAGATTTCAGGTACTGTTTTGAATGAAGTTTGTCTCCTCCATTTTTTTCTTATATTGATCCAAGTAAATGCTTCCATGTGTCTTTGTTTTGTTGCCAACTGCTCACTGTCTGTAGTTTTGCAGTCAGGTAAATTTGGGAAGCTAAACAAGACAATTAAATTTCCAGAGATTCTGAACCTGGCACCATATATGAGTGGGACAAGTGATAAGTCGCCAGTTTACCAGCTTTATGGAGTCGTGGTTCACCTGGACGTAATGAATGCTGCATTTTCTGGTCACTATGTGTGTTATGTGAGGAACTTTCAGAATAGGTGGTTCAAAGTTAATGATAGTTCGGTAGGTCACACTAATGAGCTTATGTTTTACTTATCTCCTTTTATCTTCTGAATTTCTCCCATTGCTTGGATAGTTTAGTTCTCACTTCTGGGCTTTTTGGTATTGTGTAACCTTTTAAGGAATTCAGTCATTTGGAATGAAGTAGTAGTTTGTCCATTCTGCTTTGAACTACTAAAAGTGCTTGTGCATTCGCGAGTTCTGTGGTGTTGGAAAATTGTGATACTCCATTTCCTCTCGACTCTGCTTCATGTACTGTTGTTACGAAGCCCGAGTCATGCTGTTTTCGAGGTTTTGATCTGGGCTTTGTCATCTTTGTAGGTAAAATCGGTGGAACTTGAACGAGTCTTGTCGAAGGGAGCATACATGCTTCTCTATTCAAGGTGAAATTAAGTTTTCTCTTTCTAGTCGAGCTATGCATTCCTCTATCCTTATTGGTTGTAGCTGACTTTTTCCTCCTCCATGTAGGTGCTCGCCACGGGCTCCAAGAATAATGAGGAGTTTGGCAATTCCTCGTGATCTAAGAAGATCTAAGCAATTGGCTTGTAAATCAAGATCCCATACAAGAAGTCCATGGGACTCTTCTCATGGCGATTCAACTGATCAAACTTGCAGCGAATGCTCTTATACTAGTCATACAAGTGTCAGGCCGAGTAGGTCAATATTTGAGGACGACTCATCAAGCGAACAGTCATCCTCTCTCTTCTCTGAGGGTGCTTCTTGCAGCACAGAGAGCTCTAACAGGGATTCTACTAGCACTGATGAATTATTTGATCAAATATTTGGCGAGTCTGGAGGCTGTTGGAATAACCCGTGGAGGAATTCATCAGATTCTGACACATCATCATCCTCATCTTCTCCTTCCCCTCTATACTCGAGACATTCACCCCTTGCTGATATGGATCGTTATGCTTCTGCACATGAAGAGACCTGTAGCAGTTGTAGCGACGGTGCAGAAACAGCTGGGGATGGTCACGGTTTTTGGACAGGGTTACCTGATCGAAACGGTTATGCTGGGGTTCGAGAAAGCAATTCGAGGACACCTCTCTGTCCCAACTCAAGTAAGCATTGTAGAAATTTAGTTAGTAGTCATAGTAGTAGTAAGACCGACTCCAGTAGATTAGGTCGGGTTAACCCTTCTGACAACTCGAAATCTCCTGCAACTTGTAGAGATCGATGAGGAAAAATGCTTCTTGGACATGGTATTATAAAGTATTTTTGTATTCTAGACGGGAGGGAAATAAAAAGTTGGGGAGGCAGGGGTTTAGGGAGTGGTTGTATGTATTATACATCGACTTTTGGCTGTGTTCAAAACGAAAAGGGGCCATAATTTTGTCACTCTCTTCCCCTTAATATATCTTATTACATGTTCTGTAATTGGATATCCATCTCAGTACGAACATAACTGGCAATGTTTGCTGTATTTCTTGTTCGAAAATATCTCGAGTTCCATTGAGGTTCAATATTCTATGAATTAGCTCAACAAGGCCATTAGAAACTAGTGTTGCTCCTCTTTCATTCACTAACCATTTACACCATAATTGCGCGAAGGTTCTCACTCATGTTCATTTTCATAATTATTACTCCATTGAAACGCCCTCCCCCCTCTACAAACCCACCAAACCCCTACACCTTGGATCAACTAGGAGAAGGGTTAAATGCAATTCTCAAATCACATTAAGGATTTCTTCTTCTCCTTCCATACTTGTGGATTCAGCTCTTAATCCGAAAGTTACAAAAAATATAAAGGAGAAGTCCCTTTTTTTGGGGGGGAAAAGAAGGAAAAATTCTATTGCAACTCAACGTTTCTAATCTAAAGCATCTCTTAAGTTTAACTTGGGCTACAATAAAGTTCCTCTAATATTCAATTTAACACAATATAAACCCACTGGAAATGTGTTTCCAACAACTTTTCAGTAGGCACATAGCTAGCATGTGATTTTAGCTCCTCCTTTATAGTCACGTAGAGGAAGAATAAGACTTTCAGACTTAATAAACTCTTTAAAACTCTTCAAGAAAATTAACATGGGTATCTGGGAACTGATTGTTCGACAATAATAGGTATACGGCGATACGGATGAGTAGTTAGAAAAGAATTGGCTTTAAAAAAGAGACGGATAATGCGATGATATTCTCTTTAATTTTTCAAGTTTGAGTGATTTATTTTGTTTATTGAGATATTAAAGGAGTGTTTCTTGCTGTTCAGGTCAAACATAAGCATGGCATTTGTTTCAGTTTTTCGACACCTAAAAATAAAGAACAGAATTTTCGACATGCGGCCAGCACAATTAACGTACCTCTCTGAGGAGATAAAGGAAGAAGAAGATGACTAACTAACACGTTCGGCGGTAAGTACACTTCCATTTCCGTCTTTAAACAGAGTACACTTCCATTTCCGTCTTTAAACAGAGGTTTCAAATTGAAATCCTAATAAAAGGATGTATTTCCCAGTATATTAAACCAATACAACCTATATATAAAAAAGCTATCCTTGAACAGTAAGACTCCTACACGGACACACATTAAGAGTCCTATTCTAGACTCCTATCGGGTGAGTATTGGAAACAGCGTCACCTTTGGTAGGGCGTATTTTACGAATTTTTTTGGATGCAAATTCGGAGTAATCGAGTTTCCAAAAGCGCATAGGGTGGAAATCCAAAAAGGAGGACACGAGAGGAGAAGGAACACATGGGGAGGAGGGTCAAATTCAGCCACTTTAGTTCACCTTACATAGACAAAATTGTATTACGCACTTGTATACTTGGCACATGATGTATGATTTTTGACATGATGGGGCCAAGGGAAAGGATAGGACGAAAGGAACAAACAACTTGGCTGAACAATAATGTTGCGTACAAGAGTAGTGTTAGGTCGTACTGGGTCTAATTCGACCACCTAATTTATAATTAAGCCTTCTACATTTACAGGACCCATCTAAACTGTAGGTTGACCCAATTTGGATATGTCCAGCTCAACCCAATCATTGGCCGATCCACAGTTATAACATCAACGGTTTTACATGAGCTATATGTGACTTCTAAATTTTGAGCGATTTATTTCGTTTATTGTGATATTAAATGAATGTTTCTTGCTCTTTAGGTCAAACATACGCATGGCGTTTGTTTCGGTTTTTCGACATCCATAATTAATGAAAATAGAATCTTCTACATGGAGTGAGCACAATTAAAAATACCTCTCTAAGTGAGGAGATAAATGTCAAAGGAAGAAAAAGTCGAATAACTACCGTGGTGGATGGTAGGTAACTCTCTATCTTAAATCAAAGGATTCGAATTTGAGACATATGAATAAAGTCGTATTTAGTAAGAAGCACATTAAAATAACATATTTCTCTATATTGATATATCAAAACAGTACCAGTCTATGTATAGAAAAGCTATACAGACGCATATTAAGAGTCCTATTGCAATATAGAGTCGATGCATTGTAGACGCCTATCTGCACAACAACTAAGTATATTACAGAAATACATTATCATCCTTTACTCACTTAACCCCTAAAGTGAGGCTTTTTGGCGCGAATTGAACTAGAAAAACCTCCAACATGGTACCTAACAAACACCGTTTATTGAAACTAAGAAAATAAAGACACTAGTAGGAACACATGGGGAGGAGGTCAAGTTCAGCCACCTTCGTTCACCATACGCAGACAATTTTATACTATTACGCACTAGTGTACTTGGACCCTAGAAAGAAAGTACATAATCACATATAGGAGTATGATTTTGACATGATGGGCCAAGGGAATGGTTAGGAAGAAAGGAACGAACAACTTGGGTGATAGAGCAATAATGTCGCCTACAAGCTTAACTTACTACTGTTTGTTTGTACTGCTCTAATTTGACCACCTAATTAATAAGTAACAAACAGCTTGGGTGTTAGTTGTTTTTCTTTTCAACTATATTACTAATTTTATTTAAGAAAAAGATTATGCTAGTTATATATGCCTGCGTCAACTTAATTAAAAGGCCCTAGAAATAGACACGTTTTAAACAAATAGAAAATCCATATTCTTATAACTTGAAATATTGCATGAACTAAACCAAAATAGAATTCATTAGCTTCCAATTAAAATTAAACTTCGCTAACATCATCGATACGTATTATTATGGCCTATTAAAAGTCCAAATTTCTAGAGATACGTATATTAATTATAAGACATTACGAAATCTCGTGCATGTACGTTACTTTTAGCCGAATTCAAAGTATATGTTGAATTTCAACCGGAAAGGGAAAAAGAAACTTAATTTATTTAAAAGAATCTGTAAAGGAATGTAGTACGTGCTCTAGTGGTGAATTGAGAAATATGAAGTATTCAAATTTCAATGGAAGCAAAAGTACTAGTAAGTAATTTCATACCATCTAAATAGTTTCATGCCATGCGTTCAAATCTTAGAATCTTGACAAATAGAATTACTTGATATTTGATAGAATATAATAGTCAAGATACTCGCAGGCACATATAAAACAGAGAGAATCTTTAAAGAAGAGGAGTAGTAGTAGTAGTGATAAACTGAACTTGTCCACACCAGTGAGCTGGAGGTAATGAAAATATTGAAAGAGACCTAGCCGTAATGACAAAACTACATTTTGGGTGGAGCTTTTGTCCAACAAAGGACCAACAATAATGTTGTTATATATTTTCATGTGCAATGTGTCTTTCTTCTTCCCTTTCTTTACATAAAGCCCAGATCTTTGTCCCCCCCCAAACCAAAAGGGAGAAAAGGAACTGTGTACGGAAAAATCAGATTTTCTCATGAAAGGACAAATCGAGGTCGAAACTCGGCACCGGCCATCCAACCAGCAATCGAGATCACGTATCCGGCGCCAAGGTCGGAACCATGTGATCGACACCGGGATCCCTATCCGATGCCGAGATCGGAACCACGATTGATACCGGGCTCGACATTGCTGTCGAGGGGTCACGTTGAGCTTCACTTTCGTGATGACCGATATGCCCGTTATTTCAACTGTCTGCTCATCCTCAAAAGCCAAGGACACTGTTCAAGCTGTACCAAACGTGTAGGACTCTCACCAAACATGCAGTACTTTTACCAAACCTGCAGTACTTTCACCAAACGTGCATGGACTTCACCAAATGCACATGACACTGTGATGATTATCAAGGACACTTTATGGGCAAAAGGGTTTTGGGTTTTTCTATATATATACTGGGCTTATCAATGTAAAGGGATCCAAGATTTTTTAGAGAAAAAGAGCAATATATTGATTATCAAGTTTTCTGATTGTTTTTCATCTTCCAAGTGCCATATTCTTTCCATTTTCATGCTCAAATACCTGATATCAATTTTGTCTCTTATCTATTAGTTCCTACGCATAAATTCAATTGTTTTACTTCCGATTTTCGGGGTAAACAGTTTGGCGCCCACCGTGGGGCCTAGATAATTGTGGCAATTTGATATCAAATTTCTGGATCATACGCTATTTTCTTTCCTTTCTTCCAAAAAGACTTCTGAAAAAAACAAAAAAAAATGTCGAACCTGCAAAACATACCTCTTCACATTGACGGGGGGGCTGGTCACCAAGATGAAAATAACAATACAGTTGAGGGGAACCATTGTCCAATCCCGGAACAAGTGGGTGACAACCCGCAAATTCCGGCTAACATTGACCAGCCTGTTGGATCGAAAAACTATATTCCAAATGTTGACGGGGATGGAATTAGCCTATGTGTCATTTTCGAGATGCTACAAGCCCAACAGATGGCGATCGCCCAACTGCAAAGCCAAAATATTACGCCAAAAGCGGCGGAACACGATCTATCTCGAGAGGTGACTTGCAGGGGTGAGTCGATCTTAGAAAGATCGAATAACCATGAATCGGGGGCTAATTCCGAAATGGCGAAGCGGCTCGAAGACCTCACTAGACGATTAGAGGCGAACGATAGAAAGATGGAAACGTACAATTCCAGAATAGATCAAATCCCAGGAGCACCACCGATTTTGAAAGGGATCGATTCCAAAAAATTCGTGCAGAAGCCCTTCCCGTCAAGTGCAGCTCCAAGGTCGATCCCTAAGAGGTTCCGCATGCCCAACATACCCAAGTACAATGGCACGACCGATCCCAACGAGCACATTACATCGTACACGTGTGCCATCAAAGGAAACGATTTAGAAGACGATGAAATAGAATCTGTTCTACTAAAGAAGTTCGGAGAAACCCTATCTAAAGGGGCCATGGTATGGTATCATAATTTACCTGCTAATTCTATTGACTCGTTTGCTATGCTTGCAGATTCTTTTGTGAAAGCGCATGCGGGAGCCATTAAAGTCGAAACCAGGAAATCCGATCTCTTCAAAGTAAGGCAAAGGGATAACGAAATGTTGAGAGAATTCGTATCCCGGTTTCAAATGGAACGGATGGATCTACCTCCGATCACTGATGATTGGGCCATACAAGCTTTCACACAAGGGCTTAATGCGAGGAGTTTGGTGTCTTCTCGACAGCTGAAACAAAACTTGGTAGAATATCCGGCCACCACGTGGGCAGATATCCACAATCGGTACCAGTCCAAAATTAGAATCGAAGATGATCAGCTCGGATCCTCCTCCGGTTCGATATACCCTACCGGACCATCCCGAAGAAGAAGTACCGATGACGAACCGCGACCGATCAATAACCGACATCAACCATATGTGGGAAACTCAAGAAACGTCCGGTTCGGGTAAAATCTCGTCAGGGACCGGCACAGGGACAATCGAAGCCAGAATAACCGAGAACTCAATCGGGGGCTTAACCGGGAGCTGAATCAGAAACCCACGAACAAAAACGCATTTGACGTCCTTGCCGGACATAAAGAGGCCCCCAAGATATCCGAATACAATTTCAACATCGATGCGTCGTCCGTCGTGTCAGCAATCGAGCGTATCAAAGATACTAGGTGGCCTCGACCGTTACGATCGGACCCTGCGCAGAGAGATCCTAATCAAATATGCGAGTACCATGGTACCCACGGGCATAAGACGGAAGATTGTCGGCAGCTAAGGGAAGAAGTTGCTCGTTTATTCAACAACGGGCATCTTCGTGAATTCCTAAGCGATCGAGCTAAAAATCACTTCACCAACAGAAACGAAAATAAGCGAACGGAGAAAGGAAGAGCCTCGACATATCATAAATATGATAGTCGGAGGGACTGACACCCCTCAAAGATCGATGACGAAGCGCACTAAGATATCCCTCACAAGGGTAAAGCGGAGCACGGAATTCTCAACATCAAGAACATTGCAATTTGGCGATGAAGATACGGCAGGAATTATACGACCCCACAAAGACGCGCTGGTAATCTCCATCTTAGTCCATAATTTTCAAATTAAACGTGTGCTAATTGATCCAGTAGCTCCGCCAACATCATACGGTCAAACGTGGCAGACCAACTAGGCATGGCTAGCAAGATCGTGCCGACAGTTCGAGTTCTCAATGGTTTCAACATGGCATGTGAAACCACCAAAGGAGAAATCACTCTGTTAGTCAACACGGGGGGAACTGTGAGACAAACAGTATTCTTTGTGATCGAGGGAGATATGAGATACAACGCACTGCTCGGGAGGCCATGGATCCACGACATAGGGGCGGTACCCTCCACTTTGCACCAGGTATTAAAATTCCCAACTAATGATGGGGTTAAGGTAATATATGGGGAGCAACCAGCAGCGAGGGAAATGTTTGCCATCGAGGACGGGTCCTCGATGTCAAAAATTACCGTCGACAAGAACCATGAAGAAAGGGAACAAAACCAGGTAAAATAGCAATCACCGCAGCCTTTATTGACCAGATCGAGCATACGTGAAGGAACTGGGGAAGAGGATTTTGCAGTCCCCCAATCCTTTGCAGTCCCTGACGAGTCCGACGCTTCCAGATCGACAGTCGAAGAACTGGAACAAATCATGCTGAGAAGGGAGTTACCCGACCGGAAGGTATACCTGGGCACGGGGCTGAGCCCCGAGCTTAGGATAAAATTTATTAATTTCCTTTCAACTAACGAAGATTGTTTTGCTTGGTCCCATCTTGATATTAAAGGTATCCCTTCCGAAGTCATCACACACCGGCTAAGTCTGAATCCGAAGTTCACTCCGATCAAACAAAAACGAAGACCCCAATCCGATGTCAAGCATGCTTTCATCAAGGACGAAGTATCTAAGTTGCTTAAAATAGGGTCCATTCGAGAAGTCAGGTATCCCGATTGGCTAGCAAACGTAGTGGTAGTTCCTAAAAAAGCCAATAAATTGAGAATGTGCGTAGATTATAAAGATTTGAATAAAGCATGCCCCAAAGATTCTTTTCCTCTCCCTAGCATCGATCGTATGATCGACGCCACTGCCGGGCACGAGATTCTCAGTTTTCTCGACGCCTATTCCGGGTATAACCAAATAAGGATGCACCCGGACGATCAAGAAAAGACATCTTTCATCACCAAAAGCGGGACGTATTGTTATAATGTAATGCCCTTCGGGTTAAAAAATGCCGGTGCCACGTATCAGCGATTAGTAAATAAAATGTTTGAACAACAAATAGGAAAGTCGATGGAAGTATATATCGATGACATGTTGGTCAAATCTCTTCGATTAGAGGACCACCTAACACATTTGCAGGAAACATTCGACATATTGAGGCAATATAACATGAAGCTCAATCCGGAAAAATGCGCATTTGGCGTAGGATCGGGCAAGTTCCTCGGATTCATGGTCTCTAACCGAGGAATTGAAATCAACCCCGACAAAGTCAAAGCGATCGAGGATATCACGGTGGTCGATAATGTGAAGGCAGTCCAACGGCTAACTGGGCGGATAGCCGCCCTCGGCCGGTTCATTTCGAGATCCTCAGACAAGAGTCATCGATTCTTTGCATTACTGAAAAAGAAAAATGACTTTACATGGACACCAGAATGCCAACAAGCTCTAGAGCAGCTTAAAAGGTATTTATCGAATCCACCTTTACTTCACACCCCAAAACAGGGTGAGACATTATATCTATATATAGCCGTATCGGAAGTAGCGGTGAGCGGAGTACTGGTTAGGGAGGAAGCAGGTACGCAATTCCCTGTTTATTATGTCAGCAAAACTTTGTGCAATGCAGAGACTAGGTACCCTCTCTTAGAAAAATTAGCATTGGCTCTGCTTAGCGCATCTAGGAAATTGAAACCATATTTCCAAAGCCACCCCATATGCGTCTTAACCACATATCCTCTAAGGAATATCATGCACAAACCTGAGTTGTCCGGTAGACTTGCCAAATGGGCCGTAGAGATAAGTGGTTATGACCTCGAGTTTCGCCCTCGAGATGCGATTAAATCTCAGGCTCTGGCCGATTTCGTGGCCGATTTCGCCCCGGCCCAGGCATCGGAGGTCGAAAAAGAGTTATTGGCCAAATCGGGGGCTAAGCCAAAGAGTTGGACCCTCTTCACGGATGGGGCTTCAAATGCGAAAGGGTCCGGGCTCGGCATCGTGCTAAGGCCCCCGACGGGCAGCGTCATTAGACAATCTATTAGAACTGTTAAACTAACTAATAATGAGGCCGAATATGAGGCCATGATTGCAGGTTTGGAACTAGCTAAGGATCTGGGCGCCGAAATTGTCGACGCCTAATGCGATTCCCTCCTCATCGTGAATCACGTCAACGGGACGTTCGAAGTCAGGGAAGAGCGAATGCGGCGATATCTAGATAAGTTGCAGACAGTGCTGCACCGATTCAAAAAGTGGACTTTGCAGCACGTACCTCGGGATCAGAACAGTGAGGCCGATGCCCTAGCTAATTTGGGATCATCAACCGAGCTTAACGAAGATGGATCCGAGGAGATTGTACAGCTTCTGAGATCGGCGGTTGAAGAGGGCCATGCCGAGATCAACTCCACAAGCCTGACGTGGGACTGGAGAAATCAGTATATAGAATATCTAGGCTCGGGGAAGTTGCCTTCGGATAAAAAGGAATCGAGGGCTGTACGTACAAAGGCAGCCCGGTTCGTTCTATCAGAAGACAGTGTCCTATTTAGAAGGACGCTCGATGGTCCGCTCGCGATATGCCTCGGACCGGGTGACACCAATTATATCATAAGGGAAATCCATGAGGGGACATGTGGGAACCATTCGGGTGCTGAATCCCTCATTCAAAAGATAATCTGAGCTGGCTATTACTGAAACAGTATCGAGAAGGATGCTAAAGAATTTGTTCGGAAATGCGACGGATGTCAAAGACATGCGCCCATGATACATCAGGCCGGGGAGACTCTACACTCAGTGTTATCGCCATGGCCGTTCATGAAGTGGGGGATGGACATCGTGGGCCCCCTTCCTCGAGGCACAGGTAAGGTTCAATTCATTTTATTAATGACTGACTATTTTTCTAAATGGGTGGAAGCACAGGCATACCAGAAAATCAGGGAAAAGGAGGTCATCAATTTTATATGGGATAACATCGCCTGTCGGTTTGGGATACCCGCCGAAATTGTATGCGATAATGGGAAGCAATTCATCGGCAGTAAAATCACCAAGTTCTTGGAAGGTCTCAAAATCAAAAGGATCTTATCGACCCCCTATCATCCCTGTGGAAACGGGCAAGCGGAGTCCACCAACAAAACCATAATGCAAAACCTTAAGAAAAGATTGTCGGATGCGAAGGGTGAGTGGAAGGAGATGTTGCCCAAAATTTTATGGGCCCATCGAACCACCACCAAGACTAGTACCGGTGCCACGCCGTTCTCTCTCGTTTACAGAGCGGAAGCTTTGATACCGGTCGAAATCGGGGAACCCAGCCTTCGTTTTCGATACGCCACCGAGCAATCAAATCGAGAGGCCATGCTCACGAACCTCGAATTACTCGATGAACGGAGAGAAGTCGCTTTAGTCCGACTGGCTGCCCAGAAGCAGCGGATTGAAGGATAATACAATCGGAGAACTAACCTTCGTTTTTTCAAAATCGGAGATTTGGTACTCAGGAAGGTCACTCAAAGCACGAAAAATCCCAACGATGGAAAACTGGGGCCAAATTGGAAAGGGCCCTATTGTGTCGTCGAAAACACAGGGAAAGGCTCCTACAAGCTCGGAACCATGGATGGCAGTCACCTACCCAACAATTGGAATATCGCCCATCTAAAACGATATTATTGTTAAGGTATGGTTCTTTCTTCCTTACTTACATACGTATTTATACACCATGTCTCGAAACTAACATCTGCAGGCGGTACAAAGAAGACGATTCCCATCTCTGAAAACACGAGTTGCACTCTTTTCCTATGACCAGTTTTTTCCCAAAGGGTTTTTCGGCAAGGTTTTTAATGAGGCAACAAGAAAATCGTGTTCACACCAGGATGATGTCTTGTTCGAATCGATCTCGATGGAATGGAACATCAGGGTATCGATATTAACGTAAGGGTTGGATGATCAATTAAGATCACGCCCATGTAATTGCTTTTTTTTTACCCAAGACAACTGTAGATATTCGTTTGGAATAAAAGGGTTTCTTTCACACCAACACTTTGATGTTTTAGGCTAAGGCCCACTTCGAGTTCAATTACACTCGAGGACGTACGGCTTATTTGGCTGAAGTCCGATCTCCAGGCTAAGGCCCACTTCGGTTTCAATTACGCTCGAGGACGTACAGCTTATTTGGCTGAAGTCCGATCTCCAAGCTAAGGCCCACTTCGAGTTCGATTATTTCTAAGGACAAAAGGTTCATTTTGCATAGTCAAAATAACTAAGTCCGGTTTTTAGGCTAAGGCCCACTTCGAGTTTGATTATTTCCAAAGACGAGAGGTCCGTTTTACATAATCTAAGAAACTAAGTCCGATTTTCAGGCTGGGGCCCGCGCTAAGTTCAATTGCGTTCAAAGGCATACAAATTATTTGGCTGTTTTCAATTTTGCGGACTAGGGCCCAAGGCCCAGCTCGGTCGTATTCAAAGGCATACAAGATCGATCGTATTATAAGATTATGCTGGCACGGTCCGATTTCGAAGAATAGGAATCGGAAATTCGATCCCCTAGAGATAATCATCAGAAGATAAAATGGTTCAAACATGAGAAAAAGAAGAAAGGTGTTTTTCATGCATACATATATATATACTAGAGCAAAAAATCACAAAAATTGAAGGAAATTTTCCTATTCGGGGTCATCTTCCTCCTCCTCATCTGGGGATGCCCGTCTTTCAGCCTCGGCCTCTTCGCCTCTTCGCCTCTTCGATATCATCGGTAAGGTCAAAGCCTCGAGCTTGCAGTTCTTCGAGAACGGAGACGCGAGTTTGACACCGAGTATAATCGGCCAATAGCTTCGATTCTTCACGAGCGGTTTCAGCGTCGGCTTTATATTGAGCCACCTCAGCTTTAGAGGTAGCAGCCTCTGATTTGACCAACTGGAGATCGTTCACCAGGACATCTCGATCCATGATGAGCGTATCAACTCGGGACCGAAGATCGTCGACACTCCTGGTCAAAGCCTCTTTTTTCGAAGCCAACTGCTCGGCCCGGGCCTTATATACTCCGCTTCGTCCAGCTCTGCTCGAAGACGGTCAGTTCGATCCAGTTGCTGCTCCATCTTTACAGCCATATCATCCTTTTCATTGCGCACCAAATCCAACTCAGCTCGGAGGGATGAAATCTCCCCCTCTAGTTGCTGACGATGTAACGCCTCCGCTTTCCTTTTCCGTAGAAAAAATTCGTGATGAAGCACCGAAGACTGCATAAGCCAAAAAGACAGAAAACAGTTAGTCAGAGAAATGGCAAAAGTCGAAGGGATTTGAGGAAAGCGATTACCTTATTCAAGGCTTGCTGTGCTTCGTTAAACAAGCATGCATCTTCCACCGCATCCATTGCCGCTTGGTCCTTGTCTGTTACCAAGCATCGAAGGTAACTGGCCACCCCCACGGGCGCGGAAAGGACCCTCGTGTCTTCAAGATCGCAAACTCCTGGTCAAAGCCTCTTTTTCCGAAGCCAACTGCTCGGCCTGGGCCTTATATACTCCGGCTTCGTCCAGCTCTGCTCGAAGACGGTCAGTTCGATCCAGTTGCTGCTCCATCTTTACAGCCATATCATCCTTTTCTTTGCGCACCAAATCCAACTCAGCTCGGAGGGATGAAATCTCCCCCTCTAGTTGCTGACGATGTAACGCCTCCGCTTTCCTTTTCCGTAGAAAAAATTCGTGATGAAGCACCGAAGACTGCATAAGCCAAAAAGACAGAAAAAACAGTTAGTCAGAGAAATGGCAAAAGTCGAAGGGATTTGAGGAAAGCGATTACCTTATTCAAGGCTTGCTGTGCTTCGTTAAACAAGCATGCGTCTTCCACCGCATCCATTGCCGCTTGGTCCTCGTCTGTTACCAAGCATCGAAGGTAACTGGCCACCCCCACGGGCGCGGAAAGGACCCTCGTGTCTTCAGGTATGGCGAATTTTATCACCTTTTTCCGATCTGGATCGAGGCTCGGAGCGGGAAACGTGTCAGTCAACTTAAGGTCGACAGGTGCCTTGCTCGTTTCGGCGGAAGGGCTCTTCTTTGGCACGTCGAGCCCGAAGGTATCCGACGATGGTACATCGTCAAAATAATGGCCGAAAAGACCTCCCAACATGTGACCTTTTCCTGGGGACGGGAGCCTAACATTCCGAGCTTCATTAAAGGACGACTCCGAAAAGGGGGGAGAATACGCCATTTCCTGGGGATCGGGAATCCTTTGCGCCGTCACTCCGGTCACGACGAGGCCCTCTATCTCCGATCCACGAGGAGGGGATTTATCGGCTACTGGTTTGGAGGCTGCTCGTTTACGTCTCAATGGTTCGATGTCGTCGCACTCGTCGGAACCAGAGTCCAACCGAACAATTTTTGGTTTGTGAGCTATGGCTTTCTTTCGCTTCTTATTTTGCCCGGTCTCGACCAGACTGGGGGCTTCTTTCCTTTTCTCCTTCTCCGGCTCTGGGGCAGGGGGACGACTCGAAATACCTCCGCCGGGCACCTCCGGCCTCAATTCGGCATCTCTCGATAAGCCTGCAATGGAGAAGAGAGACCGATCGGTAACGACATGACACACGAAGTATCGGTATAGCGAATTTTACCATGGTTTTTTGCCTCCCACAGGCCCTTCGATATTTCGCTCCATGAGCGTTCGGAGTAGCTCCTCTGAGCCACCAACTTCCGAACCCACTCCTCCAAGTCATTGATCACGGCCGGCGCTTGAGCAATGGCTATACATTGAAAGAAATCCAGTTAGGGAAGGCAATAGAAGATGGTTAAAAAGATAACTATAACAGTGCACAATCGACGCTTACGTTTCATGTTCCACTTCTCAGGGAACGGCATGTCATCGGCAGAAACCAGGTCCGATGTCTTCACTCTCACAAACCGGCTCATCCAGCCCCGGTCTCTATCCTCATCGATGCTCGAGAAGGGGGGCTTGCTCGCCCTGCGAGTGAGCTTTATTAGCCCCCCTCGGAAAATTGGGGGACTATACAAACGCATCAAGTGATCTAGGGTAAAAGGTTGCCCCTCGGCCCTTTCCGCAAAAAAGCGGAAAAGACGAACTATCCGCCAAACGGAGGGATGAATTTGTCCTAATGTGACATCGTACCTCCTGCAGAAGGCCACAACAATGGGGTCTAAGGACCCAAAGGTGAAAGGGTAGGTATATACATTTAAATAGCCCTCTACGTGGGTTGTAATGGAATCTTCGGGGGAAGGGATTATCACCTCCTTATCTCTCCAATTACACTCCGCTTTTACCCTGTCCACTACTTCCTCAGTAATGGAACTTATGTACCTGCTCACCGGCTCGCCCCGACCCGGCCCGGAGGAGGCTTTCTCTACCTTGAAATCAAACCCAATAGAACACCCAACCGGCATAAACGCCTTTAAGGGGGGTTCAGCTGTAGTCTTTTCCACGGCGGCCGGAGCAACGTTTTCTCCTCCCTCAACGGATTGGGAAGGGGAAGGTTGTTGATGTTGAGGGACACCTTTAGATGTCTTCGCCATTAGAACCAGTAAAGAAGGAGTTGGTGAAGAGGAGAATGACAAAATGGGGATTGGTGAAAGAGAAGACAATGCAGAGGAAGCAGTTAAGAAAGAGAATGATCAGATGATGGAATGAGGCAACGCAAATGAGAAAATGAAGAAGGAGAACTTCGAAGGGCGGTGTTTCATATAATGGCGGCTCGAAAACCTAGGGAAGGAGGCATTTAATGAATGGCAGGAGTTTGTCGCGAATCGACATCTGAAAAGACCTTTTTCTTGACTAAAGGTGCGTTAATGTGCTGATGTCACCAGACAAAAGGGACGGTCAAAACCCTCACCTAGTTTTTAGGGAAACGGCGGCGGCTCATTTCGTTCTTTGTCGTTATGCTTCAAAAAACGAGGGGGCTATCTGTGTATGGCAAAATCAGATTTTCTCATGAAAGGACAAATCGAGGTCGAAACTCGGCACCGGCCATCCAGCCAGCAATCGAGATCACGTATCCGGCGCCAAGGTCGGAACCATGTGATCGACACCGGGATCCCTATCCGATGCCGAGATCGGAACCACGATTGATACCGGGCTCGACATTGCTGTCGAGGGGTCACGTTGAGCTTCACTTTCGTGATGGCCGATATGCCCATTATTTCAACTGTCTGCTCATCCTCAAAAGTCAAGGACACTGTTCAAGCTGCACCAAACGTGTAGGACTCTCACCAAACATGCAGTACTTTTACCAAACCTGCAGTACTTTCACCAAACGTGCATGGACTTCACCAAATGCACAGGACACTGTGATGATTATCAAGGACACTTTATGGGCAAAAGGATTTTGGGTTTTTCTATATATATACTGGGCTTATCAATGTAAAGGGATCCAAGATTTCTTAGAGAAAAAGAGCAATATATTGATTATCAAGTTTTCTGATTGTTTTTCATCTTCCAAGTGCCATATTCTTTCCATTTTCATGCTCAAATACCTGATATCAATTTTGTCTCTTATCTATTAGTTCCTACGCATAAATTCAATTGTTTTACTTCCGATTTTCGGGGTAAACAGGAACAAAGGAGTTAAATATTTTAAATAATTTTTATTTTGATTCTCTTGTCTGTGATTCTAAGAAACTAATGAAGGGTTTTTAATTAGTATATCTGTTTCTTTAATTAGAAAATCAGCTAATCAAGCTGCTCACACTTTAGCTAAGGCAGCTTTTTCCGGGTCTGGTTCGATAGAATAGGGGTCTGTCCCACCATCTTTTATTTTTGAGTACTCGCTTTTAATTTGAGTAATAATTAAGAAAGCACCTTCAAAAAAAAAATGCTAAGGCTTATACGTTCAACTATGACGGCTATCTTTTATATATATATACTTTGGTGTTATATTGTTACAACGGCAAGTAGCATGTCCATATCCATTTCATGACAATATCTACCTGCAGATTCTGTCAATTATAGTGTCTTAGAGTTATTTTCCTCTAATAAAATGATAGGCTTGACTTTTATATATCCGATGAACTCGTTTCAAATCAGAAAAATCACAACTGCTGACTAATCAATTGAGATTCAACTTGCAAATCACACATTTCATCCAATAAGAAAATAAAATTTTAGAATAAAGAGCGTGTATTGGATTTTTTTTTGCTCTTAATTAAAGATCTCAAGTTCGGATCTTGATAATGAAAAAAAATTTAGTAAGAAATATTTTTCTTTTAGTTAGACTTTATATGCCCTGAATCCGAATTAATCGAATCTCAATATAAATACCTAACATCAGGTGAGAAATTAAAAAAAAAGAAAAAAAGAGGAGACTTAGGGGTCGGTAAAGGAGGTTAAAACGGATAAAATATTAAATTGGGTAGATTGAAATTATAGAGGAGAAATCTTCAACTGGACAGAACAGGGCAAGTTGGTTGTCTCATCAAACAACTATATTGCCTAAATAATAGTGGTCAAAGTCTTGAAGGGATACAAACTCGTCAGTAGCTCCCAGTTAAGAGATTGTTGTATGGACATGTTAATCAAATTAGTACTCCCTCCATTTCAATTTAGTAAATGACATATTTTTTTTATTAGTTAATTTAAATAAGAATAATATATTTTTGTATTTAAAAATAATTTAATTTTAAATTTTTTATTTTACTCAAGTTATCTTTAATGATAAACTTTTATAGCCACACAAATAGTATAGTATGACCGCATAAAACTTGTACCCCCTTAATTTTTTAGTACCACATGTTTTAAAAGTTTACTTTTCTTTCTTAAATTTTGTGCCAAGTCAAATTATCTCATTTAAATTGAAATGGAAGGAGTGGTTGATTTTCTATGTGTTAATATTTATGATCTACTTTGCAAAAATCACGAGTTCGAGCCATATTATTGCCATGTGATTTGGAAGTTACAGGTATGAGCAATAGAAACGGCCACTTGCATCTTCCAGAAATATAGGATAAAACTGCATACAATAGACCTCTTATGGTTCAGGCCTTCCTCGGACTCCGAATATAACGAGAGTTTAGCACATCGAGCTACTCTTTTTTTTTTTTTTTTGCAAAAGTCAACATAATATATATCGACAAGGGAGATTGACTTCCTGTTTCGCTCCTAGAACTAGAAGTTATTAATTCAAAATTTAAATTTATATATTGATGGTGTTATATAAAAAGCATTATACATGAAGACGCTTTGAATATTCATAAAAAGGTCTAAGTTATCTATTGAAGCAAGTCCTCTTTCCGTATTATGTTGTAGACTTGTAGTACCTATATGGAATCATCAATTAAATACGATTTTCAACTTTATATTTTTATCGTTGTAAAGTTGAAGTAGAGTAAAATGAAGCAGAATTAAACTATCTCAATGAGAAAAAAAAACAATAAGTAAAATAATACTAATAAATTCGGGTAAACAAGATTACAAGATACATACACATGCATGTATAAACCACTGTCTAGAATTTATATGAGCATATGTATAATAAGTAGGATTTAAAGTTTATGATTTTAAAATTTTATTTTTTTAAGTTATTAAATTTTAAATTAATAATTTATATATAATCAATAAAATTTATTATAATAAATACAAACTTTAGATAAAATTATTAAATTCGGCTGATCGGAACTAACAAATTAGCTCCGCCCTTGTATATAAGAAGTATCAAAAGACAAGAGTTCACTAACATGGATTTTTCATTCACGAGTAAAAGTCATCTTGTGCTTTAACATTGTAGTATATTGTATATGCTGAATAATGTTATAAAATAAAAGCTATAAAGTAAATAAATCGAAGACAAGTATAGAGAGAGATTGATATATATTATTCAAATTCAAACAGATCTATATAATGAAATGAAATCTCTTTCATTTATAAAAGAAAGGAAGTTGTGTAAGTTGCTACCGCAAGCTGCTGTGTAAGTTGTTACTGCAAGCTAATGTGGTAAGCTGCTTGTAAGTTGCTATTGCAAGTTGCTATATAAGCTGCTTGTAAGCTCCTACTGCAAGCTGCCGTGTAAGCTTCTTGTAAGTTGTTATTGCACCAGCTATAGATAATCTTCTACAGAAGTAATATTTATCCACAACAGAGTGCCGAAATGATAAGCTTCTTCAGGAGGCTTTTTTCAATAGAGTACTAAATAGATAAACATATTTACGGTGGAGTCTAATATGGGTAAGCTTCTTCAGGAAGCTTATTTATAACAGAGTACTAAATGGACAACCATAATATAATATATTTATAACACTCCCTCTTGGAAGTTCATTAAAGGATAATGTGCCTCGTTAAAACTTTACTAGGAAAAACCCCGTGAAAAAAATCCTAGTGAAGGAAAAAGAGTACACATATTTCGTAATACGCATTGCTAGCTGCCTCATTAAAAACCTTATAAGGAAAACCCTGCAGGAAAAATCTTAGTAAGGAAAAAAGAGTAAAACGCGTATTTTACTCCTCCTGATATAAATCTTATTTCAAATATTTGAGTCTCCCATTCCAATCTTGTATACCATCTTCTCAAAAGTTGAAGTCGATAAAGATTTAGTGAATAAATTTGCCAGATTGTCACTTGAACGGATTTGCTGCACATCGATATTACTATTCTTCTTGAGATCATGTGTGAAGAATAACTTTGGTGAAATGTGTTTTGTTCTATCTATTTTTATGAATTCTCCCTTTAATTGGGCTATGCATACAACATTATTTTCTTATAATATTGTGGGAATTTTACCACATTCCAACCCACATATTTCTCGAATAAAATGAATCACTGATCTCAACCATACGTATTCCCTAATTGCTTCATGAATAGCTATTATCTCAGCATGATTTGAAGAAGTAGCAACAATATATTGCTTTGTGGAGCGCCATGATATGACAATATCTCCACATTAAACACATACACGATTTGAGATAGAGCTTTATGAGGATACGATAAATAACTTGCATCTGCATAACCAACAAGATCTGCACTACTTTTGTTAGCATAAAATAAACTCATATCAAGAGTATTCTTTAAATATCGCAATATATGCTTAATCCCGTTTCAATATCTCCATGTAGGAGAATAGCTATATCTTGCTAGTAAATTAAACAGAAAATGCTATGTCAGGCCTTGTAGCATTAATAGGATACATAAGTGCACAAATTGAACTGAGATAGGGTATTTGGGGACCCAGGAGTTCCTCATCCTCTTCTGGAGGTCGAAACGAATACTTATTTATTTGAAGTGATCGAAAATCATTGGTGTACTTAATGGGTGCGCTTTGTCCATGTAAAAGCGTTTAAAGACTCTTTCTGTATAGGCAGACCGATGGATAAAGATCCCGTCTGCTAAATATTCAATTTGCAGACCAACACAAAGTTTTGTTTTGCCAAGATCTTTCATCTCAAATTCTTTCTTAAGATATTCAATTGCCTTTAGGAGCTGTAACGACCCGATCGTTATTTTGAGCCCTAGCGCGTCGTTCAACGGCTTGGGGCCTTGAGTAGCTTCACTTTAGGTATTATGACTTGTACGTGGGGCCGAAATAGAATTTCGGGAAGTTCGGAGTTGACTTGGAAAGAAAATCCTAATTTTGGAAGCTTTAAGTTGGAAGAATTGACTAAGATTTGACTTTTGAGCAAACGACTTCGGAATCGACATTTGAAGCTTCCATTAGGTTTGTACGATGATTTCAGACTTAGGCGTATGTTCGGGTTGAATATCTGGTGGTCCGGGAGTATTTCAATGCTTATTATGAAAATTTGGCATTTTGAAAGTTTAAGAATTTCTTAAGTTTGACTTGAATTAAGATTCCGAGCCTTGGAATAAGTTCGTATTGTGATTTCTGACTTGTGCGTAAATTTTGGCGTTATTCCGAAATGTTTAAGTATGAATCGGACACGTTCGTCGAAGTTTGAAAGTTGAAAGAAAGGTTTCGATCGTCGATTCGTAGTTTTGATGTGATTTGAAGCCTCGAGCAGGTTCATGTCATGTATTGGGACTAGTTGGTATGATTGGACGGGGTCCCGGAGGCCTCGGGTGTGTTTCAGGATGGTTTCAGAATATTTCTCCATGTTTTGCTGCTGTTGTTGCTGGTTCGGGTGTTGTCATCACGAACACGTAGGGGAAATTGCATTCGCGAGGAAGGATTTTTCGCTGCTGGATATTTGTGCTTCGCGTTCGCAACTGAGGGCATGCGTTCGCAAAGGTTCGAGGGGTAAAGCTACGCGTTCGCGATAAGGGCATCGCGTTCGCCAAAGGGAAAGCTGGCCTTGGGAAGATTAGCCTTCGTGTCTGGGATGGAGCGGACACGTTCGCGATAGAGCAGCTTGGTGAAGCATCGCGTTCGCGAGGCCAACCTCGCATTCACGAAGAAAAGCTTGGGTCCTGAGTTTGTTGAGCTTCGGGAGTCGGAGGGCATTGCCGCGTTCGCGATGAAGGTCACCTAGGCAGTGTATAAGTTTGCAAAAAAAATGAGTTTTGGATCCTTTTATCTCAAATATTCCATGGGAGCCGAGCTTGGGGCAATTTTGGAGGAGCTTCCTCGTCACCCATCACTACTTAAGTGATTCCTTCGCATTGTGAGTTAAATACATGGATTTGAACATGAAAATTGGTGAAATTGTATTTTTACCACGAAATTGGACATGGAATTCGGAATAAATCATATATTTGAATTTGTAATGTTATGGGTAAAGTTTATCTTTGAAAATTTTCGGAATTTGGGCGCGTTGGCTCAAGGGTTGACTTTTTTGACTTTTAGAGCGGAGTTGGGAATTGTTATGAATCGATTAGTTACAAGCATTGGAGTATATTTTGATAGAGTTGCACATTGTTTAACTAGTTTCGGATCGTTTGGCTGGAATTGAAGAGTTGGAGAGGTGTTGGAGCCGGTTTTGGAACTTCGGAGCGAGGTAAGTCTCCCGTCTAACCTTGTGAGAAAAAAACTACCCCTAGGTGATAATTGTTGTTATGTGCAAGGTGCTACGTACGCATGAGGTGATTAGAGTCCATACGTAGCTAAAGCATGTTTATGTCCGGATTGACTTAGGACTTTATCATGTAATAATTGAATTATTCGATATCATTTTGCTGGCTTAATTAATTAAAGTTATAACTGAATTTGATTTAGAAATAAATATATGTATACTAGGCCGAGCTTTAACACTTTGAGTTGTGGGCGAGTTATTTGAGAAACGGTAAAGATTATATTCATTTTGTGCTCATGTACTATATTGTGAGCACGTGTCTCGAAATTCGGTAACTTCCTTCCTTTCTTGTGGAGCGGGCCGAAAGCCTCGGCAGTATAATATATGCATCTATGGTTTGTGCCACTCGACCCTCGGTAGTGTACACGTTATTCTGGATCAAGTCGAACGACCTCAGCAGAATCGTGCGTTATATCGCTAGTAGTCCGAATATTCACGAGATAAACCTTCCACTGATGCCCGACATTTTTATGGTATTCCTTATTTATTTGATATTGGCACTTGACATTTTTTGAGCTGTTAAGGTAGAATACAAGATCGAGAGATTTATACTTTAAATGAAAATTTGGAAGATTATGAAATTTATAAATTTACCCCACTATCGCTGTGCACTTCATATCTGTTATGAATTATTATATTATTTTATTGGACCTCTAGTAAGTGTCGATGTCGATCCCTTGTTACTACTTCTTTGGGGTTAGGATTGATACTTTTTGGGTATGCGTTGATTTACGTACTCAGCTGCACTTCTGCACTAATTGGGCAGGATCTGACAAGTTCATTTGGTGATCATCTTGGCGCGTAGGCACATCTGTTGAGGAGACTTTATGTGAGTTGCAACCTAGGCTACGCATCGCAGTCCACCGAGTCTCCATCGTACTATTTATTTTATCCTATCTTATTTACATTCTGGACAGATGTTGTATTATTATTGTACTACTTAGGAAATGTTCATGCACTTGTGACACCGGACCTTGGGGGTTCCTTCGGGTTGTTCATTATTGTGGTTCGTGTAAATATTATCATTTACCCTGTAAATTCTATTTTATACTATTTATATATTGGAAATTATGATTTCAAAGTAATAATTTGAGTAATCAAATTGGTAAATCACCGTTGGCTTGCCTGACGGCAGCGTTAGGCGCCATCACGACCTATAGTGGATTTTGGGTCGTGACAGGAGCTCTACTGGAGTTCCAATAAGATTTATGTCATGAACATAAACAACAAGTATAACAAATTCTGATGAGATTTTCTTTATAAAAATACATGGACAAATAACATCTTTTTTATAACCTTCTTTCAGCAAATATTTACTAAGACGAATATACCAGATGCCCCCAGATTGCTTTAAATCGCACAAAGATTTTTGTAATTTGATCGAGTACATTTCTTGATACTTGGAAATATATGCTTCAAGCGGTTTAAATCCTTTAGGGATATTCATATAAATTTGAACAAATGAGTCATATAGATTATGACATGCATTTAAATGGCATGATATCTTCAGGTGTCTAAACTATAAGTCTGATCCTCACAATCTTTTACAATATTGTATACTATATTGTATCAAATATATCGTCGACGATCATTTTGTATCGGTTCCTAAGCGACATAACTTTGTTGAGATCCCATCACTTTCTTTATTTTCAGGTATCTGAACTTCTTCTGGAGTTTCTTGAAATGTTATGTTGTGGGCTCTTCTAGAGCTCATTTCCTCCTCATTATGATCACTTAGATCACTTGCTCCTATCATTTTTCTAGAATAGTTACCTTTGGAACCGATCGATTTAATACACTTCATGCGTGCTGTAAACTTTATCCTTTAGGGACTTTAATTTTAATAGGAGCATTAATATGATATTTAATTTTAGATCACTAAATGCTTTTGGAATTTCACTTGAATAATCTTCTGAGTGAGCATCATATTAATGATAGTTCGATTCATATAGCATATTTTCCAGTTGCTTATCCCATCTTTTGAAAAACTAATATATATCCACAATATTCTTTGGGGAACTTATCTTTGTGTACTGTGGTTGAGAAATTAATCATACCACACATCATATAGTTATTAGGTAGTAAATATATTTTGTTTCTGATCCAGAATAAATTATGAGGGGAGGACTTATCATATCTTGTTGGTCTGATGCATACAAATACTGTTGTATACAATTTAGAAAATCTTAGACCAACACATGAAGCTTTGTTCTCATAAGTAATAGTTTAGCTATTAGTAGGAGGTATTCAATGCTACACCAGCTTGGATATAAACCAACATTATCAAGATGAACTGTCTTGATTTCATATTCTAAAAATTATGCTCTTATTTGAGAAAAGCAATTTCAAATACTAAACTGCAGGTTGACAATAAACACCCATATAACTATCTCATTTATGCATCTATAAGTGGTTCACATGATAGGTAAATGAGCTCATATTCACCTTTTATATATTCCATAATATAGGCGTCTTAGTCCCAACTTTAGCTGGTATAATCAATTTATTATGAGAATAAGCAACACAAGAGAATTCTTGAAGAATCTTCTATCAGTATATTCTTATATGATTTCTAAGATAGCTCATCTAAAAATGGAAAATGAAAACTTCAAGTTTATCATGGTATGTACTATCTTTTAGTAACCTTCTGATTTACTATGGCACAAACTTTTGCATTAGTAAACTTCTGATTTACTGTGGCTTATTTTGTATAGGTAAACTTCTAGTTTACTGTGATACAAGATGTAGTACAAATTGAAGAATAAGGGAGGTAACTTCTTACATATATATTATTTTACCCCCTATGATTGTGGAAACATGAAGATTTTCAATCTTCTAATCATTTGTAGTCTTAGTATGATAGTCATTCGTATTAGTAAACTTCTTGTTCATTAGAATATCGTATTGACCATAATCATATAATATGAATGATATATTTACATATATTTCTTTGAGAGCCTTAATTTATTATCCACAATCTAATATTTTTCGGACACTACTGGTGTCATGTGTTTTCTAGACAAGCAGTTAGTTCTTCAGGAGTTTTTGATGCATTTTGTACTATCAAATATTGCTCAGACACTTATGGTATCATAAGAGAAAATCATAATCAAACGAACAATAAAAGGACAATTCTAAATTTATAAATGACAAAAATTAAGAATTTCAATATTTTTACCAACAACTTTGTGACAAATGTCTCCTTCAGCAAGAAACACCATTAACATATGAATATTTTATATCAAAGCGGCAACCACATAGTCATTACATCCTTAAGTGAAAGATACACGAGTTGTTATTTTTTTCGGGGTAGTTAATAACAACTAACCATAATATATCAACGTAGTTATAATAGAATTTGAATGACAAATTATCAAAGATGTTTGACGTACAACAGGTACGCGCGGCAATGATCTCTATGCCACAAATATAATTTTTGTATTCTTTGTTATTCTACCTCTTCAGGAAGTGAGTTGTGGTATTTCTTCATTCACTTCAAGGAATGAAAAAGTGCTTCAGAATAATTTTGAATAGCACATTATTTTGTTAAAGCCCAAGAAGACACCATTTCATAATTTTTTTGCTTCAGTAGAAACTGTTAGTTGTTCACTACTTCAGGAGTAAATTTTAATACTTTACTACTTGAGGAGCAAATTTAAAGTACGAAATATTGAGTATATATTCTCTCAATCATATTACCTCTTTTGGAGGTGAATCGTAATATATTTACCTCAAGAGTATGTTCATATTTACAAGATTTATTAATATTATCGTATTCAGTTCAGGGAATGGTCTCTTCCTTCGGAGATGGAACATAATTATCTGAACGTGCAATAACCACATTTTATTATGATGGTGTCTAACCTCTTTTAATATATTTGTTACTTCAGGAGCAAATCGAGGTATGCATGTAATATAAAAAAATATTCTCTAACTTATATTTATTGTAACCATAGCAAGCCTCAATTATTACTTCTGGTGGTCATAGGCATATACCACTTCTGGTGGTTAATAAAGTTTTAGTTACAATGAGATATACAAAACATAAACATTTCTAGTGGTTGTATATTTCTTGCAAATTCTGCTGGAATTTAAGTGGATCTAACAATGTTATCCACTTTGTAATCATTTTTTAAGATAATTACGATGAAAATAAATACCAAAATAGGTACTGTATACATAGCACATAACCAAGCAAGTGATGATAAAGATATTAAACCAAATATACGAAAAAGGCTCAAATTACTTTACACAAATTTGGCCACTCCAGATGTCACGACCCAAAATCCATAATAGGTCATGATGACACCTAACGCCGCCGTTAGGCAAGCCCCCGAGTGAAACTACAGTTTAATTTAAAAAATAAGTTTCTTTTAAGAAGAATCAAATAAGTAAGAACTCATGCAACCGTACGTACTCTTTTCTCAACCAAAATACTAGCGTGATAAGTACATCAACTGAAATGACAGTAATATTAAGTACAACGGTACGTATGTGCTAAAAACCCCCCAAACCTGGTGCCACAAGTGCATGAGCAATCTAGAAAATATACAAACTAATACAACTACTGTACAAAAGGTAATAGACAGAAATGATAACTAGGTAAAGGGAAACTCCAGTGTTGCAGATCATAGTAAGGCAAGCAGCTCATCACTAAGTCTCCGTAGAAGATCGGCTACGCACCTGCGTGACCACTGGTAGTACCTGTCTTAGTACCTGCACACCAGTGCAGGAGTGTAGCGTGAGTATGAAAAACAACGCGTACCCAGTAAGTACCTAGTCCAACCTTGAAGAAGTAGTGACGAGGGGTCGACTTGACACTTACTAGAGGTCAAGTAATAATGGAAATACGTAAAGTAGATATGGTGAGTGCACAACAAGTAGCAAAGAAGCAAATAAAAGTAACTATAGTAATTCCACACATGAGTCTATCAAATCCTTAAACATGTCATAATCGGTCTTGAAGGCGCTAACTCATTAGTTACCAAACTAAATCCAGTTTCAAATTATTAAGGACGAAGCTGACGAGGCAAATAGCACGGTCCGATAGGAATAGTGATACTTAGTACTGCCGAGGCGAATAGCCCCACCCCATAAGAGTAGTGTTACCAACCTGCCGAGGTGAACGACCCCATCCTATAAGAGTAGAGAAATTTTCCTCGCTCGTGGAAATACATGCCAGACGAGAAGGCACATATCCATCATTTATCAAATATTTCCCAATTATGCTAAAGTAAGAGACTATGTTGACGTCCTTAATTAAAATCATCAATCTCAATCAACATAATTAATACACAGGATAGGCATAAAGTAGCACAATTAAAGGCATGACGTGAATCTACGTCTACCCCGACATGTCATGAATATAGCTACGTACGGACTCTCCTCGCCTCTTGCGAACGTAGCTCCCCACAAAAAGTACCACATAAAAATTAATACACCTAAGGGATCTCTTACAAGGTTGGGCAAGAGACTTACCTCGATTTCAACTCCTCAATCTGGCTCTTCAACCTCACTGAAACTCCTCAAACGACGCTGAGGATTCTAAAACTAACCAAAAGAAGTATAAACAATTAAATATATGCTCAAAATTTCATAATTTAGCTATTAGATTAATTACCCAACCCAATTTGGAAGATTCCTTAAATTCACCCCGAGCCCACGTGCTCGGATTCCGAAATTTTTTGAATATTAATGTTACCCATGACCTTCCGAACTCAAATATATAAATTATTCTAATTTCCACAACCAAATCCAAGATCAAATCTAATTTTTACTTAAACCTTAGGTTTTTTTTTACAAAATCCAACAAGTTTCACTAATTTCCTATGTTTAATCTACCTATAATTCACGTATTTAACTTAAAAATGGCTGGAGTTTAGTTACCTTGTGATATTGATGAGAATCCCCCAAAAGTACTCTCAAAATCTCCCAAAACCAAGTGAAAGTGTGACGAAAAATGGGCTAAGTCCCGAAATAAATGCACCTCTGCCCAGCGATTTCTGCTTTTGCGGATCAACAACTGCTTTTGTGGCTCCGCACCTGCGGAAAATCCATGCAGGTGCGGCTTTAACTCAAGCCAACAGTCTTCGCTTTTGCGGTCCAAAAGGCTCACCCGCACTTTCGCTTCTGCGGGCCTCAAGCGTGTCTATGCACCTGCACACGCACACGCACCTGCGAACCAAGTCCGCATCTGCACCCCAACGCCATCTTGGCCAATTCTGAATCTGCGACCTATCAACCGCATCTACGACCTTGCAGGTGTGAAATATTTCTCGCACCTGTGCTCCCAGGCCAATTCCACAAGTCTCGCACATGCGACGACCCCATCGCACCTGCAATTACTCCCTCCGCAGGTGCGATGACACCAGACTCAGCAGCAACAACAATTTCTCCAAGTCCAAGTTCCAATCTGTTTTCAATCCGAATCTCACCCCAAGCCCCCCGGACCTCAACCAAACATACCAACTAGTCCTAAAACACGATACAAACTTAGTGAAGGCCTCAAATCACATCAAATAACATCAAAACCTTGAATCGCACCCCAATTCAAGCATAATAAAACTAAGGAATTTCCAGCTACTACAATCTATGTCGAAACCTCAAATCAACTCCAATTGACCCCAAATTTTGCGCACAAGTTCATAAATGACACAACAAACCTATTCAAACTTTCGGAACCAAAATATGAGCCCGGTAACCATAAAGTCAACTCTCGATCAAACCTCTCAATTCTCCAAACTTTAACTTTTCCAACTTTTGCCAATTCAAGCCAAAATAATCTACGGACATCCAAATCAATATGTGGACACACTCCTAAGTACAAAATCACTATACAGAGCTATTAGAACCATCAAAACTCCATTCTGGAGTCATTTACGCATAAGCCAACATCTGGTCATCTCTTTCAACTTAGGCTTCCAACCTTGGGACTAAATGTCCTAATTCATTCCGAAACATCTCCGAAACCAAACCAACCACCCTGGTAAGACACATAGCAATAATTGAGCATAGAATGAGTAATAAATGGGGAAACAAGGCTATAATACTCAAAACGACCAGACGGGTCGTTACATCCCCCCTCTTAAACAAATGTTCCTCCTCGAACAGGTCTAGAATCATACTTGATGTCTCAAATAGTTGTGGATATCTGCTTGGCATCTCCTGCTCAGTCTCTCAAGTAGCCTCCTCGACTGGCTGACCCCTTCACAATACCTTCACTAAAGCTATTCTTTGACCATAATTTTCGAAATTGTCGATCCAAAATGGCCACCGGTTCCACATCATAAGTCAAATCCCCATCTAACTGAATTGTGCTGAAGTCCAAAACATGAGACGGATCGCCAAAATACTTCCGGAGCATGGAAACATGAAACACTAGATGAACACACGATAGACTAGGCGGCAATGCAAGCTTGTAAGCCACCTTATCAAGCCTCTCAAGCACCTCAAAAGGGCCAATATACCGAGGGCTCAACTTGCCTTTCTTCTCGAACCTCATAACACCCTTTATGGGCAAAACTTTGACCAATACGTTCTCGTCGACCATAAATAATAATTCACGCTCCTTTTGATCCGCGTAACTCTTCTGTCTGGACAGTGTTGTGCGTTCACTAAATCAGTGCCATATAACTTAGCCTCACTGGGGTCAAACCATCCAATGGGCGAATGACATCGCCGACCATATAAAGCCTCAAATGGAGCCATTTTGATGCTGGACTGATAACTGTTATTGTAAGTAAACTCGGCCAAGGGAAAAAATCTATCCCAATGCCCTCCGAAGTCAATAACACTTTCTCTGAGCATATCCTCCAGAATCTGAACTATCTGTTCTAACTGCGCATCAGGCGGCAGATGAAAGCTGTGCTGAGCTCTACTCGGGTACCCAACTCGCTCTGTACTGGTTTCCAAAAATGTAAAGTGAACTAAGGGCCTCTATCTGATATGATGGAAAGAGGCACACCATGCCACCGAACAATCTCCTGAATGTAATTTGGGCTAACCTCTATGATGAGTAAGTAGTCACCACCGGAATAAAGTGTGTCAACTTGATCAGCCTATCCAAAATAACCCAAATGGCATCAAACTTCCTCAATGTCCGCGGCAACCCAACTACGAAGTCCATAGTGATGGGCTCCCACTTCCACTCCGGTATAACCATCTGCTGGAGTAGGCCACCTAGTCTCTGGTGCTCATACTTGACCTGTTGGCAATTCAGACATCTCGCTACATACTCAACTATGTGCTTCTTCATCCGCTGCCACCAATAATGCTGCCTCAGATCGTGATACATCTTCGTAGCACCTGGATGTATAGAATACTGAGAATTGTGCACCTCATCTAGAATTTTATCCCTTAAGCCATCAATATTAGGAACATACAGGCGACCTTGGAGTCGTTGAAAACCATCCTCACCGATAGTAACCTCCTTGGCACCACCCTGTGGTACCGTCTATCTGAGAACCAACAAGTGTGGATCATCGTACTGATGAGCCTTGATCTACTACTCGACTAGGCTCTAAAATATCCAACCTCACTAGTCTGTTAGCTAAGGACTGAATGTCCAAAGCCAAGGGTCTCTCCTCTGCCGAAATGAATGCCAAACTGAAAGGCATCCGCAACCATATTTGCCTTGCCCGGATAGTAAAGGATGGTAATAGCACAGTCCTTTAGTAACTCAAGTCATATGCGCTGCCTCAAATTAAGGTCCCTTTGCTTAAACAAATGCTGCAAGCCGCGATGATCGGTGTAAACTTGCCCCTCCTGCATTAATACACAACCCAAGCCAACATGCGAAGCGTCGCAATACACTGTATACATCCCTGAACCATAGGGCGACACTAATACTGATGTTGTAGTCAAAGCGGTCTTAAGCTTCTGAAAGCTCACCTCACAATTATTAGACCATCTGAACGGAGCACCTTTTGGGGTCAATTTAGTTAAGTGCGCTGCAATAGACGACAAACCCTCCACGAACCAACGGTAATAACCTGTTAACCCCAAGAAACTCCTGATCTCGGTCGCTGTGGTAGGACGAGGCCAACCCTCGATTGCCTTAATCTTAATGGGATCCACCTTAATACCCCACCTGATACAACATGCCCCAAGAAAGACACGGAATCCAACCAGACCTTGCACTTGGAGAACATAGCATAAAGCTTCTGCTCCCACAAGGTCCGAAGCACTAACCTCAAATGTTGCTCGTGCTCCTCCATACTACGCAAATAGATTAATATGTCATCAATGAAGAGGTCATTGGAAGAGTGGTACCCAACTATGAGTCAGGGTCGATTTTCACAGGGAGCTAACAATGGGTGTTAGAGTGCATACTTGATGCGTGAAGATGAAACAACTTAAATATACTTTCAATCACGTTGGTTTTACAAATTACTTCTAGTAACTACTCTATCAATGCTTATTAAGAAAAATGAAACTAGAATTTGACTAATTGTTTTGGTTGTTTTCAAATAGATAAAAGGCCTAGGGATGTAACCTTCGCCTAGGTGTTCGCCTAATGGGTAAAGTACGTTAGTACTTGTTTTATTGATCGGGGTGTATTATAGATCTCAACTCTAATTTACCCACTCAATACCTCTCGGTCATACAGTGATTTTGCCCAATTTGGCTTTCTCAAGCCCAAATGGGTATCAATCTAGATAGTTGATATGAGCTAAAGTCGGGTTTTCCTTATCTCTAGTTCAGACCCTTTAATTAGGCTAGTCAAATCCTTAACTAGTCCAATTCCTTGTTAGCCAAGTTTTCCTAGACTAGGTCCCTCTTTCTCAAGTAAAGATCAAGTCAAAAAGGCATGAATCAATGTTTGCAACCATTAATTCTAAAATTAAAGCATGAAGAAGACTAATAACAAACACCCAATCATAAACAAACATTAAATTAAACACCCATGAGGTTTACACACTAGGGTTGGGTCACAACCCTAGTAAAGTAGAAAATAAATAAAACAAAGAAGAAATACTAATTAAACCGATAATATAAAATTAAAATGATAAACTATGATGTTTTTGTCCTGCAATGATCACAAGTTACCCAAAATGGTAAACTACAGCGGCTACAACTGATAAAACTTCAAAATTTGACCTAAAATGTGATTCCCATCTATTTGTAGTGGTCTAAAATTCGCTGACAAAAATACCCCTCGGGAGGTTCTGCTGTCGCACAATTCATGTGCAGTCTGCACTTCAGGCAAGGCTTCAATCTTGGTCATTTTGCACGCTCTCTTAACTTTTTGAATTCTTGTCAGTGCGGACCATGTTCTTCGACCGCACAATTTGTGTATGGTCCACACTTCTGCGACACTTTTGGGCTTCTTCCTTAGATTTGCAGTCGCAGAGAGAATTCTGTGGTCCGCACTTACTTCTGCGGACTGTACTTTTGGTCAGTTGCGCCTCTTCTTGCCTTGTGAGTCGGAACACCTCTTTTTGGGGTTATATTTCTTCATTTTAGCCCAAATCTCCAACATTCCTACAATTTGTACACTTTCATTAGTTTTGGGAAAACATACTTTCGGATTAAAACAAAAAAGTAAAAAAGTACTAATAAGTGGTCAAGATACACACTTATCAACTCCCCCAAACTTAAGTATTTGCTTGTCCTCAAGCAAAAAGATTAGTCCCCACCTACTCAAAGTGAAAGGTCATTTCACCGAATCAATGGTGAGCCACATACTCAGTTAGGACCAACAATTACCCATATTACTCATGCATTTTCAACAAGGTGACAAGTCAAATATCATGCAAATATAGTTCTAATGTGACATTTGAGCTTCAAGAATTGACTTTTCTCATCTAGGAAACTTGTTCAATCATGTAGGTCATGGTGAACCCCAAACTCTTCCTCCTCTACCTTCCATTTGCTAAGCTTACTTCAAAAGTTAGCACTCAATCTTAAGATTCATGAAAGGTTCACAAGAGAGTATCACAAGTGCGGCTTCAAGTACCATAAGCTTGCCCGTCATGTAGATCACCACTAATGTAAGCTCACTCGGTTCAAAATCAAGTCGGACTTCTTTCGGGTTAAAATTAAAGCTTTTAGATTAGGGTAGGATATCATATGGGTAAGTGGCTACACATTTCCTTAAGCATCCACATTTTCATTTCTTGGCTCACACTTACCAATTCATAGAGGCATTGTCTTTTTTTATTGGGGGCTGGAGAGACTTGACATTACTCTTTCTTATTCATTTCATTCTTTTTCTCCCTTGATGCTCATGTTAGGGATCATTACCTCTTTTTGAATCTATCAACCCATCCACTTATTCTCTTTTTGTTATTTTTCTTTTCTCGCCTTCTCTTTTCATACAAATAATTTCTTTTCTCTTTTTTGGTGCCTTGATACCTCTTTCAATTTCCTCAACTCTCCCCCAAACTTATGCCTTAAGCCACTTATTTCACAAGAGTGTTAAGGAAGGTCCGGGTGCCAAGAGAGGATCGTGACAAAACGAGTAAAGGCTTATAACATGATTATTGAATGAGAAAGGCTAGAGGCTCAAAGGGGGTTAACTAGGGACAACGACATTGGTTGGCAATAGAAAGCTCAAACGGGCCAAGAAAAGCCTACAATCATATCTCAAACCAAGCAAAACTTAGAATTTTGCCTTGAAGCACATTCGGGGAAATTTCTAGACCATTCGCACGAATATTGAACTAGCAACAAATCATCTCACCCCTCACTCAACTAGACCGTAAAAGAGGGATAGAGTCGAGAGCCTACAACAACCACAATCAAGTATAAAGATCACTATGGTCCGATAAACCACTCGATGATTAGCAAAGTCAACTCAAGAGTCTCGAAGTCACTAACTAGAGATATTTTCTTTCAAAAACCTTGTGTCAAACCGTAGGCACGTAGTTAAGTGTGTTGGTACCAAATGAAGCATGAATAACCCTTTTTCGAGAATGACTTGATTATGCCTTTTATTCATTACTACTACTATTATTATTACCTAAAAATAAAATAGACTCATTCCCTTAAGAAGGTTGTCACGCCATCCATCATTGGGACGAGTCACCCGGTTCACACTAAAACTACCTTTGGAAAGAACCGTGGTATTAAGAAAATCAATGGCTTATTACCAACTACTACGAGAAACATAATAAGAAGCTACTAACAAAACATAAAGTAAAGTGAAAAATAAAGAAGCTAATGAACAATAACTACTAAATGTAAATAAACTACAAATTATTTACATTCCAAATGTATTCAACCAATTATTACAGTCCAAATGTATTCAAAATTTTTCAATGTCAAATCAAATAAACTCCAACATCCTCCTCCACGAATAAAAGTAAGCATTGTTCCCGATGCTTAACAAAATAAGAGCAAAAAGAGAGAGGGTGAAGAAAACTCCCTAAGGATCCTTGGACATCTCAGTGTCCCCAACAATATCATCTCCCGCTGGGTCAGCCAACTGTATCTCATCATCATCAAATCTAGGCGTGGCAGGAGTGGTGAGCATCACACCCACTGCCTCAGCAGTGTCGGCATCAAGGCTTAGCTCCTCAGACTGGCCAGGTGGTGCAACTGGTGCAGATGGTGCTGATGGACCTGGGGTGGACTGGTCTGGGTCAAGTAACATATCAAAGGGTAGATCCCAAGCCGTCGCAAGTCTGGTCACCTCCTTTCTGAGCTTGTCAACTGATTTCTTGCTTGCTTGGGACTTTTCATCTACTTCACTTCTTTTCCCGACTCCTCAATAAGTGACCCGTGCTGTATTATAGTGTCCGTGATCATATTCTGATTGTCCAGAATCTTCTTGAGCTTCTCATCAAGGTCAGAGGAGACCTGTAGTGCTAGTGTAGATGACTACGTTATAACAGTACTAGATAAGTCAGACAGCTTTAAAGTTGATATCTGCATCCAGTTGTTGAGACTCGCCAATGTCTGGGAGACTCGCAGAGGAGATGATGGAGCTGTAGGCATAGGCACTAGCCTCAAAGCTGGAGCAAGAGTTGCCCTGGGGGCTGTGGTAGAATCTGAAGGTGGTGGTAGAGGCATAGCAGCGGCACTAGAAGAGGGATAAGCAGAAGCGGATGGAAAGTAAGTTGTCTCAGTAACTACCTCTACCGACTCATTAGACTGGCCTGTGGTGGTAGAAGGCTGAGCTCTCTTCTTCAGCTTGGTCGTATCCATAAATGAGTACCAGTCAAATGGCTTTTTCGGCTTCACCTTGGTGTCATAAGTTCTCGTCTCTACCTTTGCATCAGTGAGGTACTTTGTGATAGTGTTAGGATAAGGATAGGCCGAGCTAGATTGCTGTGCTACCAATGAAATATTGGCTGACATCACGACATCCACATTAATTGGGTACCTGGCCATAATAGAAGTGACAAGAATAGCCCGAGGAATAGGTAGATGAGTCTTATTCTGGATCGGGTCAAGTCTGTTGCATACAAAAGTCTGCCACCCCTTTACCTCAAAACTCAATGTGCTCCGGTGGATGGGAACCCCAACAGTAATCCATGGTGGTGGTGACACTCATGGTGCTAAAATCTCTACTAGCAAAGGTCGGACTTCTTCTTTCATTACATATTTCTCTACTCCTTCGACTCCAAGTCCTCAAACCCCAAGTACGTATTTAATGTGTGCTGATCAAACCTCACCTTGAGGTTGCGTACTTTAGTCACCTTCGTCCCTTTCTTGTTATGAGAAACAACATCCAACCCTTTCTTTCTCTGAACTGCCTCAACACCGTCGGTTATATGTATCAAAATCTGTCAATTTAAACTGTCACTCAAGTGTTAGTGACACTGGCCACGACATATAAAAATCAGTGAAGGCCGCCAAGCTGACGAATCTATCCTCTCAAATCTCCTTTTTCTTCAATCTCTCTACACCCGTGGATGTACCATCTCTCCTTCTACCATCATCGGGAATATCCTATACAATCGGCACATCTCTGTCAGGGCCAACTGCTGGCTCAGAGGTATGGCTTGCACTTTCCGATCCCTCGAAAGTGCTGTGAGATGAAGAGGCCTCATCTCTGAGCTAGAATCGCCTATGTGGCCTAGATTGTGTGGCTGTCTGCTCATTCTGAACAGAGGCTGAGTTGCCCTCTGAAGTGTCCCTAGACGGGACATAGGAACTAGACTCTGAGAGGTTTGCACCTCTCTCTCTTCCTGCTGTGGACTTCTTCCTGATTGTTTTGGGCTGGCCAAGGGGAAAGGTACCTCTACCTTGACCCTAGAGGCTTCATCTCATCCTTTTGACGTTTTGCTGCGACATCTAGATCGAACCATTGTCTGTATCAATGTAAAGAAGACTGTTATTTGCAAGTCATCATTCAACACATTCAAGAATTATGTAGGCAAGAGAAAACATTTTGGACATAGTGGGGTGACAACGAAACAACAGGCTACAGGAATTAGGTTCTGCGGTCTGCACATTTTTTGATGTGCGGATCGTGCAATAGCAAGTGCGGGCGCACTTCAGGCATTCAAAGCTCAGAGGCTCAAGCCTCTCTGAAAATAGTGCGAAGGCCGTTTTGCGGCCGCAAGAGAAATCTGCGGTCCGCACATTCTAAGTGTGGCCGCATATGCACTTATTTCACTAGGTTGCCCAAAGCGTCGAATCTCCGAACCACATAAATTCAAGTGCGCGCCGCAGATTTCAAAAAACTATGCACAGGCAACTTTCTACTCAGATTATTCAATTACTCGCACAAATAGACATGTAAACAAGATATAAACATGAAATTGCACTAACCTAATCCAATTAGAGCATGTATAATCAATTACCCAGTTCGATCTATTCCACATGGACACATGGATAAACTCTAATAACAGATAGCCTAAAAAGAAACTGAATATTTTAAAAATTAAACTAACACAAAAATTAAACATGAAATGAAGCATACCAGATAGAGTGAGTGCACTGGGAGTATAACCATAGGTGGTTGTGTGTGGGGACACTGTTTGATAAGAGAGTGAAAAGTGAAAAATGACTTCCATACTTCTATTTATACTAAGAGTTTTAAAAGGGCAAAGGGTCGAGTGCGGCCGCAAAATTCCATGTGCGGTCCGCACTCTATCACCTGGGTCAATTGTCTCCGATCTTAATGTGCGGTCTGTACATTTTTTGGTGCGACAGCAGATTTCCTCTTGCGGTCGCACATTAGCCTCCGTACTGACAGGCTCAAACTTTAGAGAGTTTAAATTTTTACACATTTTTAATATTCTAACTGTACGGTCCACACGAGAATAGTGCGGCCGAGATTGCCTTCCTGCAGTGGTACACATAATTGTGCAATCCGCAAAAATAAAGTGCGGATTGCAGATCTTTGAACACTTAACCATTATTTAGGTCCTCCTTTCTTGCAAGTCATACTCAATCTTGTAGCACAATTCAAATCAAGTTAGAACATAAATAATACCTAACTACAAAAGAAAAAGGAAAAAGAACATGGGCTGTCTCTCGAGAAGCGCCTGATTTAACGTCGCGGCACGATGCAAAATACCCTCAAGTGAAGTAAATGACCGCCACCACGTGGCTATATCCAACCTTGCCCAAGTAATGCTTCACCCAATGACCATTGATTCAGAATACTTCATTATTTTTGTTCTTCAAGTCTAATGCATCGAAAGGTGTCACACCAACAATTTCAAATGGACCACTCCACTTCGATTTTAGCTTAGCCGGGGAACATTCTGAACGTTGAGTTAAAGAACAATACAAGATCGCCCAACTTGAACTCTTTGTTCCAAATGTATTTGATACGAAGATGTTTAATCTTTTTTTTGTACAAGGATGAACTTGCATATGCATGGTATTGAAACTCATCTAATTCATTTAAATGTGCAACCTGCAAGTTAGCGGCTACATCCCAATCAAGATTTAACTTCTTTAGAGCCCACATTGCCTTGTGCTCTAGTTCCACCAGAAGATGTTAAGCTTTGCCGAACACCAACCAGTACAGAGACTTTTCGATAGGTATTTCGTAAGCCGTCTGATAAGCCCATAATGCATCATCAAGCTTCTTATACCAATCCGCCCCATTAGCATTCACCATTTTAGACAAGATACCCTTTATCTCCCGGTTGGAGACTTCCACTTGCCCACTAGATTGTGGGTGATAGGGAGTCGTGGCCTTGTGAGTAACACCATACTTGCTAAGTAAAGTCTCAAAAGCTTTGTTGCAAAAGTGTGACCCCCCATCGCTTATGATTGCACGTGGAGTACCAAATCTTGTGAAAACATTCTTCTTCGAGAAGGCCACTACACTTCTTGCCTCATTGTTGGATAAAGCGACAGCTTCAACCCATTTGGACACATAATCCACCGCGACCAAGATGTAGGTGTTTCCACAAGAATTCGAAAAAGAGCCCATGAAGTCAATGCCCTAAACATTAAAAATATCAATCTCCAAAATGTTTGTGAGAGGCATTTCATTTTTCTTTGAGATTCCACCGGCCCGTTGACATTCGTCACATTTTTTCATCAAGTCACTAGCATCCTTCTAAGGATTAAGTCTAGTAGAAACCACAATTAAGCACTTTGGCCGCGGTTCTTTCTCTACCATGATGATCATCATATGGCGAAGAATGACAAGCCCCAAGAATACCACCTTGATCTTCTTCATGTACACTCCTCCTAATCACCCCATCTGTACAAATCCGGAAAAAGCATAGTTCATCCGACTAATAATCTTGATAATCTCTTTTGAGCTTTTTCCTTTGGCTTGAAGAGAACTTATCCGGAATGATGCCACACACAAGAAAATTTGCCAAATCCGCAAAGCATGGTACCTCTTTCATCGACAATGCCAAAAGTTGCTCATCGGGGAAGGAGTCATTGATTTCAAGGCTATCATACGGCCTCCCCTCCTCCTCCAAACGAGACAAGTGTTCCGCCACTTGATTTTCACTACCTTCTCTATCTTGGATATTAATATCAAATTCTAGTAACAAAAGTACAAATCTCATCAAAAGAGCTTTGGATTCTCTTTTTTTTCATAAGACATCAAAGCGTCATGTGGTCCGTGTGGACAAAAACTTTTGCACCCATCAAGTACGGGCGAAACTTCTCAATTGCAAAGGCAATAGCAAAGAGCTCTTTCTCCGTAATGGTGTCATTGACTTGGGCACTATTCATGGTCTTACAAGCATAGTAGACTGGATGGAAAATCTTGTTGATATGTTGCCCCAAAATAGCCCCAACCGCTATGTCACTTGCATCACACATGAGTTCAAAAGGCACACTCCAATTTGAAGCGGTGATGATGGGAGTAGTTTCCAACTTGAGCTTCAACAATTCAAAAGCTCTCATGCAATCATCATTGAAATTGAACTTAGCATCTTTCTCAAGGAGCTTGCACAACAGGTTCACCACTTTAGAGAAGTCTTTGATGAAGCGCCGGAAAAAACTCGCATGGCCTAGGAAACTCAACACACCTTTCACCAAAGTTGCAGGTGGAATCTTAGAATCACCTCAATCTTTACCTTGTCAACTTCAACTCCATTTTTTGAGATTTTATGGTTAAGGAAAATATCTTCCTCAACCATGAAATGGTATTTCTCCTAACCGGTCATCATTCTCGTAGGAATCAATTTATTCTTATCATTGATGACCACCATCATGCCCCCCTTCTTTAGGATATACTGAATTGGAGACATCTATGAACTATCGGAGATGGGATACAACCCCGACATCAGTCCATTTGATAATCTCCTTATTGAAAACTTCTTGCACAGCCTCATTGAGTCTTCTTTGGTGTTCAATAGATGGTTTAGCACCATCCTCCAAACTTGATCTTATGCATACAAAAAGAGGGGCCTATACCCCGAATATTCGCCAAGGCTCACCCAATAGCCTTCTTCCTCTTTTGTAACACCGCCAATGTGGAGTTAACCTGCACGTTAGTCAAACAAGAGGAAAGAATAACTGGTAAAGTAGAACAAGGGCAAAGAAATTCATACCGAAGGTGTGGATGCATTGGCTTCAGCTCCAAGGCATGTAGCTCTTCAATAGAAGGCTTTATAGGAGGAGTCTTCCTATTTTCAAGATCCAAGGACAATTTCCGAGATACATAGTTGTACGACCCCATTTTTTGCAGGGAGTTCACACATTCCATGAAACCATCCATCGCGTCATCATCAAAGTTGAGCAAGACGGTCTCCAACATATCACCAACATTAATAGTAGCACTTGTATTATATAAAGTGACATCGGTCACCAAATCCTAAAAGGACACACTTCATTGCAATTTGGTTGCCGCATGCGCTTACACACATGGAATATCACTTTTTCATCACCAACCCGGAAAGCGAGCTCTCCGGCTTCAACATCACAAAGAGCCTTACCCGTTGCAAGGAAAGGTCTCCCAAGAATAATTGGTACTTCATACTCAACTTCACAATCTAGAATGACAAAGTCCGACAGAAGAATGAATTTATCAACCTGGACCAAAACATCTTCAATCACACCCAACGGCTTTTTCATGGTACGATCGGCCGTTTACAATCTCATGATAGAAGTGGATCTTGGTTGCCCAATACCCAAAGTATTGAAAATAGAATAGGATATCAAATTTATACTTTCCCCAAGATCACAAAGAGCTTTAGCAGACTTGGCACTTCCAATCGTACAAGGAATCGTGAAAGCAACGGGATCCTCCAACCTAGGAGCCATTGAATGAACAATCGCACTAATTTGATGAGTGAATTTGATAGTTTCAAAATACATCAACCTCTTATTTGTCACAAGATCTTTCATAAACTTTGCATAACCGGGCATTTGTTCCAAAGCTTTGACCAATGACACATCGATTCAAAGACTCTTCATCATTTAAATGAACTTCTTGAATTGATTATCACCATTTTTCTTGGCAAGTCTTTGAGGGTATGGAGGTGGAGGATTAGGCAAGGGTGCCTTTGCTTTTTGCACTATCGGCTCCTGATGGTAGAATAGAAACCCGTATTTTAGCCTAGTTTGCACTCCAATTACTGTATTTTACTTGTGTTTGAACTTAAATGTTAGTGTATTGCACTTATTATGTAGCACAAAATGTAAGAGTAATCTCCTATTTCGTCTAAAAAAGGGTAGTCTCGTCTGGGGGTTTATTTTGGGATGGCTTAAAACACGATTTGGGGGACTTTTGACTGATTTTGGGACCCAAGGAAGTTAAGGAGGAGAGGGAAGAAAACAAGCATAAGGATTTCATCATTCTGTCCTCACTCAAGATAGTTTGTATCGAATCTATGTTTTCCTATACTTGAATTATATTTGTGATGAATTTCTCTATGTCTATGGAGTAGTTCCTTTTGGGGTTTGACGGATTTGGTGTATTGATGATTATTTGTGGATTATAACTCTAATTTTACGTATTTGAATCATTTTGGAAGACTTAATTATTGCATCTATATTCACGAGTTCATGTAATCGAGATGCATAACTTGTGATATCTTTGCATCATATTGTTGGTTGAGTTCATAGATTCTTATAAGTAATCGAAAGAGGCTAGTTGAATCATTGATTAAACCTAGTTAGGAGTAAGAGGTTTTCCTAAAAGTCGATCCACTATGCATTCTTGCATATCTTCACACTGCTTAAATTGGTTCATCTCGTGAGGTTAAGATTTAATCGAGAGAGGAGTTTCTGCTAAGCGTTTGAACTAATAATCGAGAGACTCACTTAAAGATTGGAAGCGAATTATCTAGAGTTAGATCCCGAACAATTATCTTGCACCTATCCTGTTAAAACCTATCTTCTCCAATTGATAACCTTAGTTGCTTATTACTTGTCTCGATAGTCATTAGTCAATAGCTTTAGATTCTTAGTTAATTTAAATTCTTAGTCATATAAATCTCAATTTTTGATCCTCCTGGATAGCAATCAAGTTAGAAACTACGAGAATACTATTTAAATCTAATCCTTATGGATACGATATTATACTATACTTTCTTTGATTAGCGAGCACAATTTAAGTGTGTGTTTTGTACTCGTCAAATTTGGCGGGGATTGTCAATCAATAGTATTCAAAATAGTTTTTGGTGCTAATTCGGGAATTATTTTCTGTTCTTTTCTTTTTATTTTTTTTAGTTAACTTGTCTTCAAGAGTTTTTTTTAGTACCTGACAAGTGTTAGGGAGAAAGCTTGAAGAAAATATGCCTGACATTGAACTCTAATGGTGCAATGATGGAACATAAGCAGCCTAAGAAAACGGTTACAGAGTTAGCAGCTGAACATTGTCACAAGTCTACTATCTGTTTTAAATGTAGTGAAAATCATCTACGGATTGACTATCAAACAGGTAATTATTCTTCATATGGTTCATCTTTTGAACAGACTCACTCTATTTCTAGTCTGTACAGGTATGAAGTTTCATATGGGCACAATCTTAACTTTGGTTGCGATGAATACCCTTATTATGAATGGAATGAAAGCAAAGTAAGAACACCACCTCAAGAGCAGAATAGTAATTTAGAAGAGCTTATGTATAAGTTCATGAATAGCCATCTCGCCTGTCTTCTTGATTAATTAAAGTCGAAGAAAAAAATATTTTATCTTTCTGGGGTAGTGTATTAATTTTCCCTTGGTTTTTCTTTGTGCCGCGATTCTTTTCTAAGGGTTTTGTTTGAACCGGATGTAGTTAGTTTTTTCTTTTAGTAGGAATAATGAAGTCTTGTGCCGTGTATTAAATGGAGATGACTTTTCTTGACGAGGTTGTGCCTTGAGAATAGTAAATACGCTAGTTGTTACACTTAGGTTCAGTTTTTGACTCTTGTATAAGTACCTTAAATTGTATGATCTTAATTTTTCTTAACCGTTTTGACTATAATGTCTTGATGAGTCTGATCCTTAGTCAGTTAAGTGCCATGTGTGTGTGAGGTTTTGTGTTATTCTGTGCATTGCATTTGACGTCTAGAACTTGCCCCGTGTATTTGCAAAGTAGTAGTTTTATTTAGCTTAGAAGTGATGTAGGCATCATTTTGTTGAGCAATGTATGCTTTTTCCCACCTAATTGTTATGTATCTTAGTTAACTTCTTTGAGCCTTTAATCCTGTTTCTTTGGCAACCACATTACAAGCCTTATCCATTTGTTTAAATTGACCATGTATTTGAACCTTTTACTTCTTGTGAGCACTTGAATTTGTTATAAACTTTGTAAAATTTAAAGTGTGGGGTGTTGGTTTGGATTTTGAGTGGAACTATTGAAATAAGGAGAAAGGTGCACTATTTTGTAAAAGTAAGAGCCACTTGAATTGAAAAAGAAAATGAAAAAGAAAAGTAGCTGTGTGTTTGTGAAAAATATTCCTTGATAGTGGCAACTCTTGATGTAATTGTGTGTGAAGAAGTAAGGAGTGATGTATATTGATGTGATGAGTTATAGTTTGACATAAGTGTGGAGTTTTGACCGGTTAATTGTATGTATTAAAATTCTTAGGGAGGTGTAGTCACTCTTATATCTAAATATATCCTACCCTTCCCGCAGCCTTAATTACAACCAAAAAGAGTCCTGCTTAGTTCTTGACTGAATGAGCTCAGTTAGTAGAGTAGTACACTACGGGCAAGCCTATGGTACGTTTTTTCCTGGCACATGAATACAATTTCTGAGAGTGAACGAATTTGTTCTATCTTAAGTCCCTAATTGTTCTTAAATTTTATGTGGAACTACTCTTTATTGTTGTGTGAGGGTACTTCATTCACGAAGGAAAGGTAATGTCGCTGACTTCTATGTTAGATTAAGTGACTAGGTTGTGAAAAATGCATGGTGCTTTTGAGTCAAATATTGAGGCAACGAAGAAGATCGTCTCTATGTGAAGTGCAATTTGATTGCTCGAGGACGAAAAATGGTTTAAGTGTGGGGTGTTGAAGGTAGAATAGAAACCCGTGTTTTAGCTAGAGTTTTCACTCCAATTACTGTATTTTACTTGTGTTTGAGCTTAAATGTTAGTGTATTGCACTTATTATATATTTTATGCCTTGCAGGAAGTGGTTTTGAGATATTAAGATAATTTGGAGCTAATTAGAACAAGTTGGGGCTTTGAAAAAGCCCAAGAAATTAAGTCGGGATCACGTTCGGGAGTCGAGTACCAAGTCTGGATATCAAAAAGTGAGTAACAAAAATAACTCTGAGAAAATTGCACTACCGCACCACGGGCCTCATAGCGCTGGTGAAAAATTCCAGAAAATTAAAGAAAAATCTACGCTCGGTAAATTTAGTTTCATCCGGGGGTTTATTTTATGACGGCTTAAATACACCAGAAACACGATTTGGGGACTTTTGACTTATTTTGGGACCTTAGGAAGCTAAGGAGGACGGGGAAAGCACAAGGATTTCATCATTCCGTTCTCACTCAAGACCCGAGTTTGTGGATTATAACTCTAGTTTTATATATTTGAATCGTTTTGGAAGATTTAATTATCGCATCTATATTCACGAGTTCTTGTAATCGAGAGGCATAACTTGTGATATCTTTGGATCATATTGTTGGTTGAGTTCATAGATTCTTCTAAGTAATCGAAAGAGGCGAGTTGAATCATTGATTAAACCTAGTTAGGAGAATAATCAAAAGAGGTTTTCCTAAAAGTCGATCTACTATGCATTCTTGCATATCTTCACACTGCTTAAATTGGTTCATCTCGTGAGGTTAAAACTTAATCGAGAGAGGAGTTTCTGCTAAACGTTTGAACTAATAATCGAGAGACTCACTTAAAGATTGGAAGCGAATTATCTAGAGTTAGATCCCAAACATTTATCTTGCACCTATCTTGTCAAAACCTATCTTCTCCCACTGGTAACCTTAGTTGCTTATTCCTTGTCTCGATAGTCATTAGTCAATAGCTTTAGATTCTTAGTTAATTTTAATTCTTAGTCATATAAATCTGAATTGTTGATCCTCCTGGATAGAAATCAAGCTAGAAACTATGAGAATACTATTTAAATCAAATCCCTGTGGATACGATATTATACTATACTGTCTTTGATTAGCGAGCACAATTAAAGTGTGTGTTTTGCGCTCGTTAGCTCCGGTATGTCATGATGTGTTTCCTAGACGGATTCACGTCCTCTTGAGTCTCTTCCACATTACCATCAATATCAATCTGAACTTCTTCATTTGGTTGAACAACATTGTTCGGGATCTCTTCTTCTTGCATTTCTTGATCATCATCAACAAATCGCTTTCCACTTGAGGTGATTGCATTCCCGCCTCTTTCGCTTCTTGTGATAACCGTCATACCATACCTCGTATAGTTATCAACCTTTGGGTTTACCACCATGTCACATAGTGGTGCACCCTTAGGACGAGAATTTGGAGCATGAGAGATTTGCCCATGTGAACTTCTAGATTGCGGATTGATGTGTTGTATGAGGCAAGTTGGGCATCCGAATCGACATTCTTTTCCATCATTTTCTTGAGAATATTCTCAATACGTCTCATCTTGTTGTTTGAAGAACTTGAACTATGAGAAGTATAAGGAGGTGGGTTGCTCGGTTGTTCATACATTGGGTGCCTTTGAAACCTGACCCCCGGTTGCCTTAATTGTTACCCCAACCACCTTGGTTGTTGCCTCCCCAATTCCCTTGGTTGCTTCCACTCCAATTTCCTTGATTATTGTTGTTGTGCCAATTCCCTCGATTGCTAGAATTCCAATACCCTGATAGTTTTATGGTCGCCATTGTTGTTGGTTTGGGCCTTGGTAGTTGTTTCTTTGCCCTTGAAATTTTTTCACATATTGCACTTCCTCCTTTTGATCATCTTGTTCAAAACCACCATTATCTTGCACATAGTTCTCCATTCAAGTTTGCACTTGTGGACCCTTAGTCCTCCTCTTGTTCATCAAAACATTCATTCCCTCCATAGCATGAACTTGCTTAGGGACTTGCACTTGATTTAGTTGAGCCTTTGCTAGTTGAGTCATGGTAGTAGTCAATTCGGCAATGGATTGCCCATGGTCTTACAATTCTTTGTGAAGGTGTATCATATTTGGATCACCTTGTAGAACATTGGCCCGAGATTGCCAAGCCAACGAGGTTTCTGCATAAGGTGTAGTCATAAAGTTCCCACTGGCCAGTTGATTCACTACACATTGATTGTTTGTGTTAGTCCTACGAAAAAAGATTTGTTGTATCATGTTTTCCGTCATATCGTTGTTGGGACATTCCTTAACCATTATTCTATACCGCTCCCATATTTCGTGTAGTGGTTCATTTGGGTCTTGCTTGAATGCCAAATCTTATCTCGAATGTAGCCATGTGCCCGGGAGAGAAAAACATAGCAATGAACTTTTCCGCCTACTCATCCCAAGTGTGAATTGTATGGTTCGGCAAACGTTTCAACCAATCTAAAGCTTTCCCCCGTAGAAAGAAGGGAAAAAACCTTAGTCTCAATGCATCCTCAGAAACATTAGTGTGCTTGCTCCCCCAACATGTATCCACAAAGCCCCTCAAATGCTTGTAAGCATTTTGAGTTGGTGCACCGGTAAAGAAACACTATTGCTTAAGAAAAGTGAGCATAACGTTTGCGATTTGAAAGTTTCCCACCCTAATATGGGGAGGGACTATAGCACTAGCATAACCTTCGTTGGGCAATATCCAGTGGTGAGCCGCTAGTGGTGGAGGTGGGGTTGGAACGAGCACAATGTCATATGGTACCCGGCCTCTTCGTTTTGCTTGTGGCTCTTGAGGTACCTCCTCTACTTGTTCCTCCTCGCCATCCAATTCCCCCAAAAGCAAATTTTCTAGCCCATTGTTTTCCATGTTTGTACCTATAATTTCTTAAACAAATTAGTAACATAGAAAGGAAAGAAGATATTCCAGAAACTCACTCAAATATATAGCTAACACCGTTTTAACTCCCTAGAAACGACGCCAAAAATCGATCCACTCCCAATCCACACTCAACAATGAGTGGAAGAGGTCGTTGGAAGAATAATACCCAACTATGAGTGGGGGTCGATTTTCACAGGGAGCTAACAGGGTATTAGAGTGTATACTTAATGCATGAACACGAAACAACTTAAATACACTTCCAATCACATTAATTTTGCAAATTACTTCTATTAACTCTTCTATCAATGCTCAATAAGAAAAATGAAACAAGAATTTGACTAATTGTTTTTTGTTGTTTTTAAATAGGTAAAAGGCCTAGGGATGTAACCTTCGCCTAGATGTTCGCCTAATGGGTAAAGTACGTGAACACTTGTTTTATTGATCGAGGTGTATTATAGCTCTCAACTCTAATTTATCCACTCCATACCTCTCGATCATAGAGCGATTTTGTCCAATTTGACTTTATCAAGCCCAAATGGGTATCAAGCTAGATAGTTGATATGAGTTCAAGTCGGGTTATCTCTATCTCTAGTTCAAACCCTTTAATTAGGCTAGTTAAACCCTTAACCAGCACAATTCCTTGTTAGCCAAGTTTTTCTGGACTATGTCCCTCTTTCTCAAGTAAAGACCAAGTCAAAAAGGCATGAATCAATGTTCACAACATTTAATTCTAAAATTAAAGCATGAACAAGGCTAAATAACAAACACCCAATCATTAACAAGCATTAAATTAATCACTCATATGGTTTACACACTAGGGTTGGGTTACAACCCTAGTAAATGTCTAGCTACTTATAGTAGAAAATAAAAAAAAACAAAGAAGAAATACTAATTAAACCCACAATATAAATTTAAAATGATAAACTATGACTTTTTGTCCCAAAATGATCACAAGTTACCCAAAATGGTAAACTACAACGGCTACAACTGATAAAACTTTAAAACTTGACCTAAAAATATGATTCCTGTGTACTTATCGTGGTCTAAAATTCGCTGACAAAAATTTCCCTCAGGAGATTTTGCGGCCGCACAATTCCAATGTGCGGCACATTGGTTGAGTTCGCATGGAAAATGATTCTGCAGCCGCATAATTCGATCTGCGGCTGCCATTCAGCTTCTGCGGCCGCACAATTCATGTGCGGTCCGCACTTCATGCACGACTTCAGTCTTGGTCATTTTTCACACTCTTTAAACTTTTTGAATTCTTGTTAGTGCGGACCATGTTGTGTAGCCACACAATTTGTGTACGGTCTGCACTTCTGCCTCAATTACTTCTTGGCTTCTTCTTCAGATTTGTGGCCCTTCTTTCCTTGTGAGCCGGAACACCCCTATTTTGGTTGGATTTCTTCATTTTAGCCCAAATCTCTAACATTACTGCAATTTGCACACTTTCTTTTGTTTTGGGAACATAAATTAATACGTTCGGACTAAAGCAAAAGTAAAAGGTACTAATACGTGGTCAAAATCCACACTTATCATTTGTCAAGCCAAAGGGCATTACTAAGAACTCATAGTGGCCATATCTAGTCCGAAAAGTCATCTTCGGAATATCAGAAGCATGAATCTTCAGCAGATGATACCAACTCTCAAGTCGATCGTGGAGAACACACTAGCACTCTGCAACTGGTCAAACAAATCATCAATGCGCGGCAATGGGTACTTATTCTTGATGGTGACTTTGTTCAACTGGCGGTAATTAATGCACATCCGCATACTTCCATCCTTTTTTTTCACAAACAACACAGGCGTGCTCCAAGGTGACATACTGGGTCTAATAAACCACTTCTCAAGCAACTCCCGAAGCTGGGTGCCTGGGGCCAAATCAATGCCGAAATCGATATCCCCAAGTAGCCTGGTAGATCAGCAGGAAATACATCGGAATACTCTTGTACCACCTTCACTGAATCTAACACAGGAGTCCCTATAGTAGTATCCCTAACAAAGGCCAAGTAGGCCAAACAACCCTTTTTGACCATATGTCGAGCCTTCAAGAGAAATAACTCGGCTGGAAGTCCCGACAGACGAACCCCTCGACTCTAATCGGGGCAACTCAGACATCGCCAAGGTAACAGTCTTGGCATGGCAATCAAGAATGACATGGTACGGGGACAACCAGTCCATGCCCCAGATAACCTCGAAGTAAACCATATCGAGCAATAGAACATCTGCTCTCGTCTCATACCCACAGAAGGTCACCACACAGGATAGGTAGACCCGATCCAAAACAATAGAATCACCCACTGGCGTGGTACATCCAGATAAGGAGCCAATAGAGAAGAAAGATAGGAGTAAGTAGACATTGTATCAAATAATACCGAGGCATCCCTACGGCAGACAGAAATAATACATGTGTTCACTGTATCGGAGGCGATTGCCTATGGCCTGGCAGGGATAGCATAGAATCTAGTCAGAGCGCCACCTGACTGGCCTCCACCTCTGATCGGCCAGCCAAGCTAACTATTTCACTAATCATGGGCCAATAGTCCTGTTGCTCGGCCTTGCCCCGAAGTCTGGGACAAAACCTCTTCACGTGGCCAAACTCCCCACTCGAAACAACCCCTAGGAGCAGTGGACTGCTGACCTGAAGCCTGACCCTGATGGCCTGAATACCCACTGGAGACACCTTGAATAGCTGGCGGGCGGTAAGTAGTCTCTGGGATGGCACTAAAGTAGGGTCGTGCTGGAGCACTCTAAACAGGCGGTGGTGCTGACTGCATGGTCCTTCTAGACTGACCACTCATGAACTGAAATCTACCCCCAGGTAGGGCGTCACTGAATCCTCCAAACTGCAGGGGCCGTATGTCCCTCAGCGTAAACTCTCGACTACAGCTGCAAATATGCTCGATCCTCTGAGCTATATCCACAACCTGATGAAAGGAAGTCCCTATCTCTACCTCATGGGCCATAAAAACCTGAATCTCCGGGTGTAGACCTGCAATGAATCTTCCCGCACCCTCTCTGCGTCTGTGGGGAGTATAATAGCTGCATAGCGAGACAAGTCAGTGAATATCGCCTCATAGTTGGCCACAGACATATGACCCTGACGGAGTCGCTCAAACTGACCTTGAAGCCTCTCTCTCTCCGAAGGTGGTCTGTACTTCTCCAAGAACATATGTGTAAACTGATCCGAAGTCAAGGGAGGTGAACCTGCTGGACTGCTAAGAAGGTAAGGTTGCCACCATCTGCGGATGTTGCCCTCAAGCTGAAAGGTGGTGAAGTCCACCCTGTTGGACTCCAATATCCCCATGTTCCGTAGCTTATCCTTGCACCGATCAATGGAATCCTGGTTGTCCTCTGACCGCTCACCCCCAAAGTTAGGGGACGAAGTCTCGTCCATCTGTCCAGCCGATTCTGCTGATCAACGGTCGCGATTGGTACAGGCTCTGGCACAGCTGCTGCAACTGGCTGGGCCCTGCTCGCCGGTAGTACCCCTAGGGTCTGATAGAAGGCAACGACGTGCCCTGTAGCCTCAGTGGTAGGGGTCTGTACTCCCACTCCCATCTGTGATGTAGCTGGGTCCGCTAGAAATAAACCCGCTTGCATCATAGAGTCCATGAACCGCAGCATACGGCCCATGACCTCCGGGAATCCCGGTGCAGTCATGAAATCTGTTGGGGCTGGCTCAGCTGCAAGCGCCTCATCCTGCTTCTCAATAATAGGATCCTCCACTGGATCCACTGGTGGTACAACGGGATTAATTCTAGGACATCCTCATCCTCTAACAGGAGCTGGAGCCCTTCCCCAATCTTTACCTCGGCCTCTAGCAACGGGGGGAGCAGCTCCTCTACTGCCTGGTACATCCGCCGCGCGTGTTCTCACCATCTGTGAGAGATCAATAGAAAAATACTTACCACAATATTAACTGCACGATAGGAGATGAAGAAAGAGAAGTTTCCTAACACCCTATAGTCTCTCGAAGATAAGTACAGACGTCTCTACACCGATCTGCTAGACTCTATAAGGCCTGCTCATGACTCGTGAGACCTATGTGAACCTAAAGCTCTGACACCAAGCCGTCATGACCCCAAATCCATAATAGGTCGTGATGGCACCTAATGCCGCTGTTAGGCAAGCCCCCAAGTGAAACTACATTTTAATTAACCTTTTTTAACATTTAAAACATACCTTTTTAGAAGAATGAAATAAGTAAGAACTCATGCAACTGTACGTACTCTTTTCTCAACAAAAATACTAGCTTGATAAGTACATCTAGAGAAATGACAATAATAATAAGTACAACGGCACGTATGTGCTAAAAGCCTACAAAATCCGATGCCACAAGTGCATGAGCAATCTAGAAAATATACAAACTAATATAACTACTGTCTGAAAGGCAATAGAGAGAAATGATAACAAGGTAGAGGGAGACTCTGGTGCTGCGGACCGTAGCAAGGCATACAGCTCACCACTAAGTCTCCGTAGAAGATAGGCTACGCGCCTACGTGACCACTAGTAGTAGCTATCTCAGTACCTGCACATCAGTGTAGAAGTGTAGTGTGATTACGGAAAACAACGCGTACCTAGTAAGTATCTATTTTAACCTCGAAGAAGTGGTGACGAGGGGTCTACTCGACAATTACTAGAGGTCAAGTAATAATTGAAATACATAAAGTAGATATGGTAAGTGTACAACAAGTAACAACGAAACAAATAAAAGTAACTATAGTAATTCCACACATGAGTCTATATCAAATCCCTAAACATGTCATAATCGGCCTTGAAGGCGCTAACTCTTTAGTTACCAAACCAAATCCAGTTTCAAATTATTAAGCACAAAGCTATAGAGACGAACAGCCCGGTCCTATAGGAATAGTGATACTCAGTACTGCCGAGGCGAATGGCCCAATCCCATAAGAGTAATTTATTTCACTGTCGAGGCGAATGGCCTGATCCTATAAGAGTAGAGAAATTTACCTCGCTCAAAGAAATATATGCCAGACGAGAAGTCACAGATCCATCATTTATCAAATATTTCCCAATTATGCTAAAGTAAGAGACTGTGTCGATGTCTTTAATTAAAATCCTCAATCTCATACCTAATCAAGATAATTAATACACATGATAGGCATAAAATAGCACAATTAAAGGAATGATGTGAATTTACATCACCCCGTACATGTCATGAATATAGTTACGTACGGATTTTCGTCACCTCATACGTATGTAGCTCCCAAACAAGTAGCATACAACAATTAATACACCTAAGGGGATAAGTTCCCTCTTACAAGGTTAGGCAAGAGACTAATATCGGTTCCAAGTTCTCAATCGAGCCCTGGATTCATAAAAATTTTAAATATAAATGTTACCCATGACCTCCCGAACTTAAATATATAATTTATTCCAATTTCCACAACCAAATCCAAGATCAAATCTAAATTTTACTTAAAGGCTATTCACAAAATCCCACAAGTTTCACTAATTTTTCATGTTTAATCTACCTATAATTTGCATATTTAACTTTAAAATGGGTAGAGTTTAATTACCTTGTGATGTTGATGAGAATCTCCCATAAAAGTGCTCTCAAAATCGCCCAAGACCAATAGTCGTTTCTACGTCTCCGGACCTGCGGAAAATCCATCGCAGGTGCGGCTGTAACTCAAGCCAATAGTCTCCGCTTCTGCGATCCAACAGGCGCACCTACACTTTCGATTCAGTAGGCCTCAAGCGCTTCTCCACACACGCACCTGTGGACCAAGTCTACTTCTGCGCCCCCAGGCCATCTTGGCCAATTGCGCATCTGCGACCTCACAGATGCAGAATATTCCTCACGCATGCGCTCCCATGCCACCTCCACAAGTCTCGCACCTGCGACGACCCCACTGCACTTGCGTGACCGAACCTGCGACTAATCTCTCCGCAGTTGCGATGACACCAGAATTCAGCAGCAACAACAATTCTCCAAGTCCAAGTTCCAATCCGTTTTCAATCCGAATCTCACTCGAGGCCCCCGGGACCTCAACCAAACATATCAACTAGTCCTAAAATACGATACGAATTTAGTCGAGTCTTAAAATCACATCAAACAACTTCAAAACTACGAATTGCACCCCAATTCATGCCTAATGCAACTAAGGAATTTCCAACTTCTACAATTGATGCCCTTATCAAATCAACTTCGATTGACCCTAAATTTTGTGTACAAGTCATAAATGACACAATGGACCTATTTCAACTTTCGGAACCAAAATCCAAGCCAGGTAACTATAAAGTCAACTCTCGGTCAAAACTCCCAACTCTCCAAACTTCAACTTTTCACACTTTTGTCAATTCAAGCCAAAATCATCTACGGACCTCCAAATCAATATCCGGGCACACTCCTAAGTTCAAAATCACTGTACAAAGCTATCATAACCTTGAAAACTCCGTTCCGGAGTCATTTACATATAAGTCAACATCCAGTCAACTCTTTCAACTGAGGCTTCCAACCTTGGGACTAAGTGTCCCAATTCATTGCGAAACATCCCCGGAACCAAACCAACCACCCCGGCAAAATACATAACAACAATTGAGCACAAAATGAGCAATAAATGGGGGAACGGGGCTATAATACTCAAAACGATCGTCCGGGTCGTTACACTAGACGTAAGTGATATCTACATCACTACTGTCAGGAAGAAAAGCTCACCACTTCAAGAATATAATCTGTCTTATGTTGCTCAGAATGAACAAGATTTAACCACTGACATAAGAGTGTCGCCTTACATCAGAGATAAACATTGCAATAGAAATTAAATTCGAAGTAAGTGCTCAAAACGACAGAGTCTCGTGCTGATAACATGTTATAAAATAAAAACTGTAAAGTAAATAAGTCGAAGACAAGCATAGAGAGAGATTAATATATTATTCAACTTCAAACTGATCTACATAATAAACTGAAATCTCTTCTATTTATAGAATAAAGGAAGTTGCTGTGTAAGCTGCTACGGTAAGCTGCTGTATAAGCTGATATTGCAAGCTGTTGTATAAGTTGCTTGTAAGTTGCTACTGCAAGCTATTGTATTAGCTGATTGTAAGCTCCTATTGCAAGCTGTTGTGTAAGCTTCTTGTAAGCTGTTGTTGTACCAGCTATAGATAATCTTCTACAGAAGTAATATTTGTCCACAACAGAGTACCGAAATGATAAGTTTCTTCGGGGGCTTTTTCCAATAGAGTACTAAATAGATAAACATATTTACAGTGAAGTCCAGTATGAATAAGCTTCTTCAAAAAGCTTATTTATAATAGAGTACTAAATGAACATCCGCAATGTAATATATTTATAAATGATTACATAACTTATAATATCTGCAAACGCGTGCATATAAAGGCTATAAATTATGATATCTGTATTCCGCCGTAAAGCAATTTTATTAATTATTACATTCATCTCATATTAAAGTATCCAATATATTTCATTGGTCAAATTAAAATAAGAAAATAGAGCACGCCATATTATTTTATTCAACAGACTGCAAATAGTCAGTGCACCAAGAATGTCCCAGGAGTTCGAGATAATCTAAGAGTTCTGTATCTGTTCATGACATAAAAATGTTCATAACTTAGCGTATCTGTATGATAATTGGGTAAATTCTGTATGAATTATAGTTTAATTATTTTAATTTTATATAGTTTTAATACGAACTAGAACCCTGAAATTTCACGCCATTTTTCTCATCGTTCTTTTTGGTGCTTTAAAATTAAACAAACTCAAAAAATTATCAAAAGCCGACAGAACCTCAAAAAGGGCAATCATCAACCATGGACCACATAAGGGAAAAGATCAACTCGGATTTGAGTTCCACATAGTTGTTTTTGTTGGAAAACCCTTTATTTCTTAACAGGGAATTGAGGTAAGAAACGAGCGAGTCAGAGTAGGATATGAATAGATCAACAATATGTTATAATATAAAATGAATAAATTATAATGGATAATATGAATTTTTATATTATTTATAATTTTTTGAATATAATTATTTATGGAAAAAATTTTAAATCTCTCAAATTTAAAAAATTAATAATTTGAGTCTTTAAAAATATAAAAATTAAACTCATTAATTATTCATTTTAAAATGAATAATATGAATTTTATTTATATTTGACCTATATTTTATAAAGTTCATTATCCAATCTATTTTTAGTGGATAATTTGGATGAATAACTATTTTTTATTCATTTTGCTAGCACTAACGTGGGATTTGCGAATCCAAATTTAACAATACTCTAAATTAAATATCGGACACCGGATAAAAAATTAAAAAGAATATGTAAGCCTTGTCTATGCAATGTTAGTTGTGTATAGAATAGTTTTAGATTTATAGATGGATAAGCCTTGTCTAGTTGATAGCAGGTTTCTATGATTATCCGTCGTTTTTCGCATTTCAGTCATTTCACTATCTTTTTATTATTTATGTTGCTTTTACATAGTTTATTTGTGTTGCTTCTTTCTGTTTTTCTTTTCATTAATATGGTGTTTATGTTTTCCTGAGACAGATATATTGAAAACAATCTTTCTATTTTCACGAAATAAAGTTAAAATTTGTGTACATACTCACTATGTGAAATTATATTGGTATGTTGTTGTTATAAGCAATTTATATCAAACATTTATTATTGACATGGCTAATACAACTTGGACTACCCCAAGAAGGTTGTCATGGAAGTGGTTCATAACTTAAATAGATGTTCCATCCTATCCAGAGCTTAGCATTTAATTGTTGAAGTGAATGCTCCCCTAGTCGCTGACTGTCGTAATATATACGAACTCGGCTTTTCAAATTTTACGAAAAAGATATTTGTTTGAGCTACATTTTGTTAAAGCTAACTTTTGCTCAAACTTTCAATTCTTTCAAAATTGGATAACTATTTTTTAAAGTTTTTGGAAAAAATTAAAAACCTAATTTTGAAATCAAATAAAAAAAATTAACCTTTTATAGAAAAAAGTTTAGTCCAAAAAAAATCACAAAAACTGAGTTCATAATCTCCAAAACTTTAGTTAAGCAAACGCCATCTCCGGCCATTTGAAGAAAAAAAAATTTAATTTGAAAGATAATTGCAGCTCTTAATTGTTTGTTGGTATTGTTTTTGTTTAAAAAAAGTTTTACTTTTCTTTTCTGAAACTGTTCAAATTAGATATCTCTATGCAAAATGTAGAATATCAAGAATACATGCAATACGAGATGAGTATAAAATGCAAATATAATCAAATAAACCATGCACATGCCCAGTAAGTGAATATAAAAAGGAGAACAACAGATAGTGCGTAAAGTGCACATAAACTTTACAATGCAAAAATAGTCCAAAAAATAGCAAGAAGTGTGAGCAAAACAACAGAAACCAATTGGACCAAAAATGGAAAAAACTTGAAGAAAAAGCTCTTCTATCAACCATCTTTATATTTTCCCAATCTTCTTTTGTCATTTCAATGAAAAAGGGAATAAGACCCCAGACAAAGAGACAAAAACCAAAGTACTGTTTACAATCAAGAGAAAAGATAAGAGTGTTGAGATGAGGTGAATATTTGAAAGAAAGTTTTCATGAAATTGGATAAAAGCAAATGCATTCAGAGAAAATCAGAAAGAGACCTACCCCTTCTATTTCCAACCCCAACATATCACTTAAACCAATGTATGTACTCTGTACTAAAAAGACCTGCGCTGTGGCATTACCCTAGCCACAACTTCCTTTCTTTTTTTTGGCCCAAAGTAGAGTCTTTTTCATAACTTCACTATTATCTCAACGACTAGCTCAATGCATAGTTTTTTGCGTTTATATAGACTTCGAAAACTAAATCGTAATATAAACCGTCTATCCTAACATACGCATTAACAGTTAATTACGCACGACAACTTCTTTTACGGCTTAAACCCCTAACATAAATTTTCTCAATTTTTATTTATGTAAACTTACTTTTTTTAATTCATGAAGAAAAGAATAACTCATTTTCATATTTGAAAACAACTTACCTATATATAGTAATTTATAAGTACCAACTTACCTATATATACAGTAATTTATAGCCACACAAAATATATATATATCATATTTTATATTACAAGTTCAAGAGTCATTCTATTTTATCATAAATTCTGTGCCCAATCAATTAATTAACATAAATTAAAATAAAAGAAATATATCACCAGAAAATAACTTTACTATGGCTCTAAAGCTCCCTTTCATCCCAACCAAAAACCAAAAACCAAAAACCAAGCCAAGAAGTTAAGGCTTAGCTCAGCTTAGGCAATAAATTCAGAAGAATCCAACCAGAAGTGAAGGGAAAAGTCCAGCATCATCTTTAATTCCACTTGCTGCTACTGCTGCAGAAACTGTAAAGCAAATGCCAGAAATGAAAAGAAAAACAGATATCATCCCTTCGTCATCAAATGTCAGCAACACTGCAGACATGACCATCTTCCCAAACTTCTAAGCAACTCCATCCCAACTTGTTCCCACTTAACTCCCGACTGGCTTTGAAGCTTTTAGCTTTTGATTTTGAAGCTTTATGCTTTTCATTCTTAAATAAGTTTTAACTACCACAAACTTTAAGAAAAACAAAGGAAACTTCTAAAAACTTAATAGGAACATAATATTTACGTGATATAAAAAATTCTCATAAAAGTAAAGCGAATAAAATAAAAAAATTTAATATTAAACTATTTTTAAATATTAAAATATATATTTTTTAACGGACTAAGAAAGAAAAAAAAAGTGAATCATCTAAATTGAAAGAGTATTAGTAATTTTTTTCCACTATAAAATTAACCTATAACAACATATAACTCTTACTGTGTTTGAAATGATAACCTAATAACTTGCTACAGTTGATTAAATAGATCAGGTATAAAATTATCCATACATATAACTTAAATCCTTCCATTAAAACCCAAAACTCAATAGTGAAATACCAACAGAATAACCAAGATTATCAACCAAATGCTAAACAATGTTTGAGAAGCAAGAGAAGTCAATAAAACATGAAATATATATCAATGCAAATATTCATTGCTAATGTCAACAAGATAACTAGTTTACTACAGTAATAGCAAAACATTAAATTTTCCTTTCACCCTACAAATAAACAACAAAAAGGTGCTAAGGCAGTACATATTGAATTAGCATAAAAGTACAAAATCTAAGGTCAACTAAATAAACTAAGCAAAACCAAAAACAAGAGTATCCAAAATCAAAAGTAGCGTTAGTGAAACAAATATGACAAAAGATACCACACATTCCAAGAACATGAACAAAACGTATCTTCAGTAAGGTGGTGGAGGAGGTGGTGGTTGTCTAGCAGTAGGTGCCCAAATCACATCCGACGGCAAATGACAACTATACATAGACATCCCACAAGATTCCGGCGCCGTCGTAGTCGGTGGATGTCCACTATCTTCTCCGCCGGAAACCGCTGTATGCGGCGGCGACTGACGGCCACTACCCTCATTTCCTCCAACACCACCAGAATTCCTACCTAATTCCTCCTCAACAGGTAACTTATGAAAAGTTGGGCTGTTAAAAGTTGCAGCTACTAAGTATACAGTTCCTGCTGTTACAAGTGGCCCAACTACACCCCCACCCACCACTTGACCTTGTGGACCCGCCAATGAAATCGTGAACCCATTTGCTATCCCATTGTTATTTGATGGAACACTTGCATTTGGTTGAACAATTGTAGCTGATATTGAGAGTATATCAAATCTACCATGAAAAGTAACTGTTGAAACTGGCGTTGTTGAAGGCTGCCTTAGAGTAACATTTGTGACAGTACCTGAGCCATTGAAAATACAAAGACGCCATATTCAAGGGATTTTTTGCTGAAAGTAAAGTACGATACTAAGTGACTAGTTATATTAAATAAGTACCTGAACAAAAACCCATACTCAAGGGATTTTTTTTTGTCTAAATTGAAATTAAAGTACGTACTAGGTGACTAGTTATATTAAATAAGTACCTGAACCGTTGAGAACACAGAGGCCCATATTCCGTTTTCTGCAAAATTTTGTGATAGAGCTGATTATGTCAACGCCAATTGGAATTTCAAGAATATAAGGGCTCATAGAAGGTTCAGCATCACGTGTAATGATGACAGGGGGTTTAGGTCTGTTTTTGGAACCGGGAGGACGGCCACGTGGACGGCGGACAACCTCGATGGTAGCACCGTCGGAGGAAGGCGGCGGTGGAGGAGGTGCTATGGCGGAAACAGGTTGTGGGGTTAAAGCGTCGTTTTTGTCCGCCGTAGTACTGTCGGCTTCTTCAGAATTTTGGCATTCGCGAGAGATTTGAAAAGATGGGTGGTGAAAATGGTGGTGAGAAGGATTTTGCTGAAAGTTTTGAGGGGGATGAAGTTTACCAAACATACTGTTTCTGCTACTATTACTAGAATGATCTTTCTTTTCTTCTAGTTGTACATATTCTCCTTTCATTTTCTATTTGAAAAAACTATAGTTTTTATAAATAACTACTAATAATGAATATGATAGTGTAGGAGTAGGGTGATTGGATTTGTAGGTATGGGCATCCAATAATAAAAGAACAATAAAGAAACCCCAGCAGTATCCAATTTATGAACAGATAAGGGAAAAAGGATAGAGATAAATGAAAGAGAAATGGGGTTTTGGAATTTTCCTTCAAAGGGTAATAAATGAATATAATAGTAGAACTGATAGAAGAAGTAGAGAGTGATGGGGAGAGAGGAGGGGTGGTGAGGTGGGTGGGCTTGGAAACCAAGTAAAGACTAATGGCGCCGCTGGTTGAAGCTAAGGCAAAGTGTAGGCTCCACATGGTATTTTTGCTTAGCTCAAACTTCTACTCACCGCCATACTTTTCAAAATTTCCCATCTTCAACTATGAAATTAGACGCGAAGATAGAACTAACTGTTATAAAATAAAGATTATAAAATAAATAAATTAAAGATAAGTATAGAGGGAAATTGATATTTGTATTCAACTTTAAATTGATGTATATAATGAACTGAAATCATTTTTATTTATAGAAGAAACGAAGTAGCTGCGAGGCTTTTCAGAAAGCAGTTACGAGGTTTTTCAGAAAGCAACTATTAGGCTTTCTTGAGCTTCTTGTAAGCTGTCAGTATAAACTGCTCGCAATTTATCTGTTTAATAAGAAACTGATGCAAGTCATTTCATTGAGTTGCTTGCACTCTGCCTGCATTAGCTGCTTGTAGATAAACTTCAATGGAGTACTAACGGAATAATAAATCGACATCCACAATAATATTTTCATAACACTCCTCCTTGAATGTTCATTAATAAGTGTCTCATTAAAACCTTACTAGAAAAAACCTTATGAGAAAAAACCCTAATCAACAAAACAGAGTACACTAATAATATACATCGCAAGCTGCCTCATTAAATACCTTATCAGAAAAGTCCAATGGGAAAAAACCTGGGCAAGAAAAAAAGAGTACAGTGCATACTTTACTCCCCTTAATAAAGACGTTATTTCTAAGTCTCCACATTCCAATCTTGTATAGCATCTTCTTGAAGGTTACAGCTGGCAAGACTTGATGATCAAATCTGCCTGATTTTCAGTTGAACGGATTTGTTGCACATCAATGTCACCATTTTTCTAAAAATCATATGTGTAAAATAATTTTGGTGAAATGTGCTTCGTTCTGTCTCCTTTTATAAATCCTCCCTTCAATTGGGCTATGCATGCAGCATTATCTTCGTATAAAGTTGTGCGTCTTCTATCACATTCCAAATCATATTTTTCTAGAATGAAATGAATCACTGATCTCAACCATACACATTCCCTACTTGCTCCACATGTAAACACGTAGCCGATTTGGGATCGAGCTTTATAGGGATCAAATATATAACCTGCATCTGCATAACCAACAAGATCTGCACTCCCTTTGTTTGTAAAAAAAAACTCATATCAAGAGTTCCCTTTAAATATCGCAATATATGCCTAATCCAGTTTCAATTTCTCCGTGTAGGAGAAGAGCTATATCTTCCTAGTAAATAAACAAAAAATGTTATGTCAGGCCCTGTAGCATTAGCAAGATATATAAGTGCACCAATTGCGCTAAGATAAGATATTTCAGGATCAAGTAGTTCCTCATCCTCTTCTGGAGGTCGGAACGGATCTTTATTCACTTCAAGTGATCAAACAACCATTGGTGTACTCAATGGATGTGCTTTATCCATGTAAAAGCATTTTAAGACCCTTTCTGTATAGACAGACTGATAGATAAAGATTTTGTCTGCTAAATGTTCAATTTGCATACCAAGACAAAGTTTTGTCTTCAAGATCTTTTCATCTCAAATTTTTTCTTAAGATATTCAATTGCCTTTTGGAGCTCTTCTGGAGTTCCAACAAGATTTATATCATCAACATAAACAACAAGTATAACAAATTTTGATGAAATTTTTATTACAAAAATACATGAACAAATAACATCACTTACATAACCTTTTTTCAGCAAATATTCACTGAGGCAATTATAACATGGTCCAGATTCCTTTAAACTGTACAAAAATCTTTTGTAATCTGATCGAGTACATTTCTCGAGACTTTGAACTATATGCTCAGGCATTTTAGATTCTTCAGGGATCTTTATACAGATTTAATCAAATGGGTCACATAGGTTATGACTTGCATTTAAATGGCATGACATCTTCAGGTGTCTGAACTGCAGGTCCGATCCTCACAATCTTTTACAATATTGTGCACTATATTGTATCAAATATATCGTCGCAAGCGACATAACTTGTTGAGATCTCATCACTTTCTTTATTTTCAGGAACCTGAACTTCTTCTGGAGTTTCATGAAATGTTATGTCGTGGGCTCTTCTAGAGCTTATTTCCTCCTTATTATGATCAGTTGATCATTTGCTAGTATCTTTTTTAAGGATTGTTACCTTTGGAACCGATTGGTCTACCATGCTTCATGCGTACAGTAAACTCTATCCTTCAGGGACTTTAATTTTAATATGAGCATTTGCAACTGAACTATAATATTTTATTTTGGATCAACAAATGCTTCTGGCATTTGACTTGAATTATCTTCTGAATGAGGATCACACTAATGATAATTCGATTCATATAACTTATTTTTCAACTGCTTATTCCATCCCCCTAATGTTAGAAAAACTGACATATATCCCAAAATCTTATTTGGGAAACCTATCTTTGTGCTTTGTGGTAGATTAATCATATACCATGCATCAAAAGTTATTAGATAGTAAAAATATTTTATTTCTGATCCAAAACTAATTGTAAAGGGGAGGACTTATCATATCTTGTTGGTATGATGTACAAATGTTGTTGTATGCAATTTAGGAAAATCTTAGACCACACATGAAGCATTGTTCTCGTAAGCAATAGTTTAGCCATTAGTAGGAGGTATTCAATGTTAAACCAACTTGGATATAAACCAGCATTATTAAGATGAACTGTCTTGATTTCATAATCTGAAAGTTGTGCTCTTAATTGAGAAAAGTAATTTCAAATGTTAAACTACCAGGTTGACAATAAACACATATGTAACCATCTCATATATGTATCTATAAGTAGTTCACATGATAGGTGAATTGGCCCATATTCACGTTTTATATCCAGAATTCAAGGATCTTAGTCCCAACTTTAACTGGTATAATCAATTTATTATGAGAACAAGCAACACAAGAGAATTCTTGAAGAATCTTCTAGTTCTTCAGTATATGCTTATCTGAATTACCAAATAATTCATTTAAAAATGGCCAAATAAAAACTTCAAGTTTATCATGGCATGTGCTATCTCTTAGTAAACTTTTGGTTTACTATGGCATAAACTTTTGTATCAGTAAACTTCTGATTTACTATGGCTACTTTTGTATCAGTAAATTTCTGATTTACTGTAGCTACTTTTGATTCGGTAAAACTTCTGATTTATTGTGACTGCTATTGCATTAGTAAACTTCTGGTTTACAAATTGAAGAATAAGGCGGGTAACTTCTCACATATATATTAATTTACCCTCTATGATTGTGGAAACAAAAAGATTTTCAATCTTTTAATCATTTGTGATCCCAATATGATAGCCATTTGTATTAGTAAACTTCGGGTTTACTATAACATATGTGTTTATCATAATCATGTAATATGAATGACATATTTGTATATAAGCTCTTCGAGAGCCTTCATTTATTATCCACAATCTAATATTATTCGGACACTACTGGTGTCAAGTGTCTTCTAGACACACAGTTAGCTCTTGAGGAGTTTTTGATACAATTTGTACTATCAAATATTGCTCAGACACTTTTGGTATCACGAGAGAAAATCATAATCAAATGAACAATATAAAGACAATTCTAAATTTATAAATGACAAAAATTAAAAATTTTAGTATTTTTACCAACAACTTTGTGACAAATGTCTCCTTCTGACATGCCTTGATTTTGAGTATAATTCTTAATGATGGCGATTGGATCTAATTTATAACCGTAGACTTTTGCCAACTCAACTCAACAAATAGTTAGTGTTAAGCAAATATATGAAAATGCAACAATTAATGTCTCGAGTCCTTTGCTTGGAACCTACTTCAAGATGACAAAGCAGCAAAGAAAAGTAATTTATCGTTCACAAAGATAAAGTGATATAGTAAAACCTTTAAGCCAAACATGTAATAATTTTCATGCTTCCTTTGCTAATATGGAAATGAAATAGTGACGCCAAAGAAATATCAATCGTTCAACCCTCTGTATAAAGGGTAGAAATCCATAAATATAATAATTTGTTCTTACTTACAGTGAGAACTGATGCCTTTGGACGAGGATAACTATAGCAATATATCTTTCAAAGTACGTGCTCAAGGCAGATTCTCGTGCTGATAACGTATTATAAAATAAAGACTATAAAGTAAATATACTGAAGACAAGTATAAAGGGAGATTGACTGATGTAAATAATGAACTGAAATCTCCTTTGTTTATAGAAGAAAGGAAGCAGATGCGAGGCTTTTCGGGAAGCAGTTGCAAGACTTTCCAGGAAGCAACTGCGAGGCTTTTCTTGAGCCGCTTGTAAGCTGTCTGTATGAGCTAATCGTTACCTGTTTAATAAGAAGCCGATGCAAGTCATTTCATTGAGTTGCTTGCAATCTGCCTGCGTCAACTGCTTGTAGATAAACTTCAATGGAGTACAAATGAATAAATCTTCTTCGGGAAGATTATCTACAGCGGAGTAATAAATCCACATCCATAATAATATTTTCATAACACTAACAAGAATTATGATTTTTGTTTGGGAGAATTTTACCCTCAATATAAATTTCTCAACGAGACAATATATTTATTGACTTCGACTATAAATAATGAAATCGAATGAAAACCAAGAAACAAACACGAAAATAGAGAGAAGGGATTTAGGTCGAGGCAAGTTATTTAAATATGATGAATTCGACGTTCAAGATTTTTATAAGTGTACCTTTTAAATATCGTATTCAAATTAAATATTATTCTCTTTATCCCAATTTATGTAAATTTTTTTTAAATTTAAACTTCTTAATTTTGATCACGTATTTGAACAAAAAATCTTCAATTTTTTTTTTATATATATTTGAAAACCACTTTAAAAGTACTATAAGTCACAATAATTAATAATTTAAAATATTAAAAATACATATAAAAAATTACAATCACAGAATAACTCATTTGACTCTCACGAGATTCGAACAACATCACGTAAAATTAGGATAAAAAGATTATTAAAATTACTTTTCAATATTTGTATTAATTAACTAAACTCGGAGCTCAAAGACTTACGGGGTTTATGTGTCATACATACAGTACAAACCCTCATTAATATTCGCCTCCTTTCCCTAGTACCGCGCAAAACCCCAAGGTTTAGGTGTCTCTGAAGTCAGATCAGTTACTAATAAATGCCAATTTTATGATGTCTCACTTGGGGTTGCCTTGGCATGACATGATATATAATAAGGAGAACTACTATTCAACATCTATAGCTCACTTAATTTGACATTTTTCTTCGTCTGCTTAAGCTCCCTATTCTTGTTTTGATATGAGGATTTCTCAAAATATCAAAGATTTAACGTTCATTTTTTTGCATGAGCTTTGATTCTTATATAACCCTTCTTCACCTTTGTTTGAGGGGATCTAAAATTTCAAGAAGATGGATATATTATTACAAATTAAAAAAGTACATTTAGAATTTTTATTTGACAGGTTGCACTTTTAGGTTTTTATCATGAAACAATTATAATTTAGAAAATATAGGTTAACACTAAAGATTTCTTACAATTTTAGTGATTTTTTACATATATACCTATACTTCATATAGAAAATGTTGGAATTATTGAACTATGCTACTTCATCCACTGCTATTAATTTTAATTATATAAAATTTTGCGATGACAAAAGGAGATCAAGGATTTCAATGTGTTAGATTTGGGATTTTTGAATAAATAAACCAAATAAAAAGGAAAGAAAAAGAAAAAGAAAAACTTAATTAAAACACAAGAGGGACACTAGACATGCTTAAAATTGAGATACAAATTGAGCCCTCTAATTTTACTTGTAAAGGTGCACTCAATAATTATTGTACCATTTGGTGCATATATGTATGTTTAAGACATTTAAATATATATATATATATATAAAATATTATTATACATGGTATCGAGAGAGGAGCATTGGTTTATGTGCCCCATGCTCCAACACATAAGATACACACCTTTGCTTCTTTATATTATTATAAACTTTAAATAAAGAAGATTGCATGTTTAATTTTATTCTTTATATTTTGCTTAATAAAAAATTACGTTCCAATATTGTTTTTAAAAAAATCAATTACTATTGGAAGAGTGCAAGGGGAAAAGGGAAGGAAATATTACATAGGTAGATTCGATTACTCATTCTGAAGGATGAAGGGGTCACATCACGTGAAATATATTTATTTTCACTTGCAAAAAGAAATATATTATGGACAGTTCTATTTTAAGGGCATCATTTTACACAATTTATCTTGTCATCACATCATAGTTTTAGCCCTTCCACGTCCGTTATTGTATGACAAAAGATCCACATCCCTCGTTACCCTTTAAAAGAGCCTTATATAGTTACGGAAATTGTAAGTTAATGTGCGTAAAATTTAGAGAGAATGTCCGAAAGTTAAGATATGCAAGATGTATATTTTTAGTAAGATTGGGGGCAATTACGTTATTAAGGTCATTGTTTGCCCTAAAAATTGGAAACAAATCAATTGAATTTTGTGCGTGGGAAACGATAAGTAAGTGACGAACTCGATTGAAGACAAATATATGATAAGATAGAGAGGATACAATATTTGAGAAAGATTATGATTGCAAGACTAGGTAGATCAATATATTGCCTTTGTATTTCTTGTTTACAGCCCTTTTTCTCTTTTTTCCAACCCTTGAACCAGTGCCTCAACACACATATATATAGGAAAAAATCTACCCCCCCCCCCTCTTTCTTTCCCTGGTTGCCCACGTGGTGTCCCTTTCAATCATGATAGTGTCCTTGTGTAGTGGGTGAAACCCACACACGTTTGGTAAAAGTCTTGCAGAGTCAGTGAAAGTACTGCAGGTTAGGTGAGGGGTCTGCACGCAAGGTTTGGTCAGGACAGTGTCATTGACTTTTGAAGGCAGGCCGGTGCAACGGGCATATCGGTCATCACGAGGTGGGGTTCGAAGTGAACCATCGATCATCATATCGGATCTGGCCTCAGCTCCGGTTCCGAGCTCGACATCGGATATCGGTCTGAGCGTCGGTCGAATGGTCCGACATCGATATTGGATGTCGGTTCGAATGTCGATCCTCCATTTCCCATCGGTATGGGATGTCGGTTCGAGCTCCGATCATGTGGTTCCGAACATGAACATGGGACGCCGATCTTGACTTCGAGATTCAACCTCGATCTATTCCTTCATAAGAAAGCTGATTTCGTCATACACAGTCATCCCTTTTACTTTTCCTAATTTCCTGTTTAGAGTATTGATGCTTATCGTTTGTATGCATGAATGTTTGTTTAACACATCGTAATCATGATTTAACATCTACACTATCACGGTTGCTCATTTGAAATGACACGAGGTGATTAAGAATAAAGCCAAATTAAATAATTTAATTTTAATTTGTCCGTCTACCAAGAATACGTGAAATGTACGTTAAGTTGGTAATACTTCCTCCGTTCACTTTTACTTGTCAATAATAGATTTAGCACCCCCTTTAAAAAATACTAATAAATAAAATATATATTATATCATAATACCCATAATAATGATAGCATTTTAAAAAGTCTTGAAAAATAATTTGGGGAATGAATAGTTAATTGTAAGGGTAAACAGGAAACATATTTCTGTCTTTCTCTTGATTTGCTAAAATAAACAAGTAAAATTTAAAATGTATTTTTTATAGTGGACAAGTAAAATTGAAAAAAAAATAATACTAATTACACGTTTCGAAAGCTAAATGTGGTAAGTAATCAATGAAACAAGTAAAAGTACCTCTTGGTGATGCATGTTAGGTCAATAAATGGAATAAGCATTGTAACAAAACAAGGCTCAATTAACTCATGTTTATAGCAAATTTCATTGCGGAAAAAAATGTGATTGTCAAAAGTTGTAATGATATTATCTTATGCGTTACGAGTGGATTGATTTGTTGACGAAGAGAAAGTCAAAATGGGTTGGGTAGGCCGGAGTTGGTGTACTAGTAATAGTTTACTTTAAATAGCAAGAGAGATGTCGATTTGGGGCCCTCGGGGGAGGGGGCGGCAAGGGGGAAATCAACAAATACGATGAATGAAAGTGCTATTTGTACATGTTTCTTTACAATTTACTATAATATAAGAAAGTGATTTTTTGATTCTTTTATGTGTAAAAGACAAAATGAAATGATCGCTTTATTTATCCTTAATTAAGGATTTCGGCTTTGACATATGTAAACGAAAAATTTCTTGATAAAAATATTGTATCCTTTTAGTGAGTTTTACTTAAATCGAATTTGAATTAATCAGACTAGTTAGCTCGTATAAATAATGGTTAAGCTAGAAAAAAGAGATTGAGAGAGTAATGATAATTGAGAAAACTTGAACCAATGGGGAAGTAAGGTGTTAGGTACTTGCGGTGGAGTTGCGAGCATGTGATGGATTAATACATTGGACTTTTGTCATAGTGGTAAATCCTTTTCATTGCAAGTGCAGGGTCGACCATTCCTGTGGGGGCCCGTTTTAGTCTAGAACGATGGACTGTGTGGGCCCAAGACCCATATCTCTGAAATGTTCTAACCATTTTGGTTTCAATCGGAAGCTCCCTCAATGAATGCATTAAGGATTTTGGCAAATATTTTAGAACACCATAAACAAATCAAATCTTTGATGTGTAAATGGGAGGGACAACATCGAGAGTTGCGAGTAGTAAGTACTTTTTTATTTTTAATTAGAGATTTTGAGTTCGAGGTTTGAGTATGGAGTCGTCTTTGTTAAGGAGTGCTTTTTCTCTCAATGTGTGAATTTTCTGGCATGAATTTGGATTTAGTCAGGCCTAATATCGGTATTGGACACTGGGTGAAAAATAAAAAAAATATAAAAAAATTATGTGACACAACAAACATATAAAATGTATTTACCATTAGTAGCTATACTTTCAGAAAATTATCATTCGTAGCTATATTTGAATTTTTATAGCAAATTCACCTGTAGTACTGAAATAAGATATCAATTGTTTTGAACTGAAATAAGAAAGCAACAAGCTCTCGTAACTCAGTTGGTTAGACCACTCGCATCTTGAGTTCGACTCTCAATGAGAGCATTCTATTTTTCTGTATTTTTGTATTTCGCCTTGGTTGTATTCATTGGCGCAACGAATACAGTCTTCTAATATAATCAATATAAGTTGTATCCTTTGTATACACCCATGTATTTTGCCTTAAGTGTATTCGTTGCGCGAATGAATATAGTTGATACAGGTTGTATTAGTTGCGCGAACAAATATAGTTCTGTGAACGAATATAATTGACACATGATGCATTCGTTAAGCGTCTGACTACAAGTGATACAAACTAGTAACAATTGAACATTAACTATGTATAATAATTAAACAAACTATAATTGTGTATGATAATTGGGCTCTAAACGATAGTGTTCTATGAAAATGCCAAAAAAAAAAAAAAGGGAGGATCAACTGTCACGAATCCAAATAGGAATCCAAATAGTTTTGGTATTGTTAATATCATGATTTGCTATGTATTAGTTATACATTGAATAATACTAAATAAGTTGTATAGCTAATACTTGCATTAGTAAGTTGAAAGAGTGTATCAAACAAAATATTAGGAATATCAAAAGCAAATGCATGCATTATTTTTTCTAATGTATCCTACCAAACAAATCCTTAATGTGAAATATTTTTTAAAAAATTTAATATAAAGAAGTACTTATATAACTACTATTAGTGATTGGCCTGCGCTGAGCACGGGCCCAATTTTCGCATTGCATGGGTTAAATTTTTTGTAGCTCATATTTTTTTCTATTAGACTATTAATATGATTAGAGATTTTTAATTGTTTTTTTAATGTTCCTTAGATAATATAATTTTGCCATACTTGAGATTGAAATTGCATTCTCATTCATTCTCACGTTTGTGGTATTTTGAACACTTGGATTAGTCTTTTGCAATGACTTTGTCATTTTACTTGGGCGTAGTTATAATCTGTAAAGGTGTGCTTCAATCTATGGTACAATTTTGGTCTAACCAATGTCTTTTAACTTAGGATGTATCTATGACATATCTCTCTCTTTTCTACTACTTAAACATATCATGAATAGCAACCCTAGATGACAATTAGCCATCATCGTCCTTTTTAGAATAGATAAATTTATTGACGCATAGTATCAACATAGTATATATTATTTCCTTTAGATGTGAAAGTTATATATAAAGATTTTGATCAAGTTTTTAAAATTCTTCCAATCTCTTGATTGAAAAGAACAAGGTTCGTTTTCACTCATTCTCATATCTTGAGGTTGTTTGAGCTCTTAGATTGCATTTCGACAGTGACTTTATTTTTTTCCGACTGTGTATGGTCACAAGACGCGGAGGAAGTAATTGTTGGGTTTAAGCTTGATTAGCTTAAAATAAAGAGTGAATGAGAAATCGAGGGAAAATAAAATACTTGAATTTTCCTCCTTGACAAAGGGACATTGTCTCATATTGGAGGAAGAAAAGGCTTTTGATGGGTATACATATAATTGCTCTTCTTCTAACTCTTAAAGAATTAAGAAGAAGGCAAGCCTCGCTCCGTCATCGTCGCTCGGGTTCAATCAACGAATGATTGATTAATTTCTTTGGACAAAATTTCTTTAATTATTTAATAAAATATTTAATTATACTTTCAGAAACAGTACTTTCAGAAAGATTGAATAATTTTCTTAAGGATACACTGTGTATTAAGTGGGCTCGATTTATTTTCAAAATTACTGTTTCGTTATTTAATTTTAATAGTACAGATTGATAACAGTAATTGTATTAACTTAGGTAATTCAAGAATCTTCTTTTAGCATCCTCTTTGTAATGATTTTGTCAAACCTAATACATCCAACTGCTTGTATTTTGTGGATGGCTTATGGAGATCTTTTTTAAGCATTTATTATCAACCTCTCATTATTAAGCTATTTATGGATTAAAAGAAAAATCCGTGGTAAACAAGCGTATTAATTTTCCACTAAATTATAAAAGAGTTGGAACAATGAAACAAAATTGAAAAAATTTTCAAAACAAAATTGCTGGAAATCAATAGTTTTGTGAATGGCAATGTAGGTGTTTAAAGCTTGTCTGTCTTTACCTTTTGAATTTAAATTAGCATGTTCTGTATTAAAGTTGTATCTTCGTAAAAGCTTCTCATCCTATTTTCACCGTTACGAAGGAAAAAAAATTCATATCTTTGTCTACCTCTGTTGTATATTACATTGGCTCATTTTAGTTGAAGTCGTTTTTAATTGTGTTATAATTAGTTAATAAACTAAAAATAATGTCAATAGCTGTGTCTAAAACGCAAGTCAGATGTTGGCGTGTCAAGTAAATATTGAATGTGGTTACCTTAATCATCATGAACATGGGCCTTCGAAGGGCAAGAAAGTCTGCACACTTAAAATGTACACCAAGTAACAAAGAAGCCATGTTCTTCAGCAACATTTTCTGATTTTTCGTCTTAGCTCAGGAGTTGAACCACAAACAATATTAGCTTTTAAGTTCTACAACCTTTGACCCCTGCAACATTAAATTAAATTTTGTCTTTAAATTTATGTTTGTGCTGCGCAGTTTCAGGACATAGCGCTTAAAGAAAAAGGACCCGAAAGTTTATGGCCACCCAATGCGATGTGAGTTGTGACAATGATAAAAGAATTATATGTCCTGCTATTCAGTTTTTGACCATTTAAATTAAATAAAACTTTCTCAGACTCTTCTTTCTTATATTTCAGATCTCTTAAATTTCTATAAAAAGAACATATTAAACTAAAAAATTAATTTGTAGAGGACTATACAACTAACTGCCTGTTAATTTATTGTTGGATATTGTGAATGTACTTATTATAATTTATATCTTTTCTTTGTATTTGTAGGTATTTTTCTATTTTTGAATAAAAGAAACATGAAAAGAACAGTCAATAAACGAGAAAACAAAACAAAACAACTAGGAGTAACACGAAATGAAAAGTCAAGAAACGAACAACAGAAAGAAATCAAAACAAAACAAATGAGTGGCGAAGCAAATTAAGTGTCTGTTTAATTGCATTTCTGTTGTGTATTAACTTTTTACTTTTCTTTCCTCTTTTCTTATTAATTTTTCCTTTATTTTCAATTATTTTTTTCCCTGTCCCACTTACTCTAAGGGGTCGTTTGGTAGGATGTATAAGAATATTATTGAATAGGGTGTATTAGTAATATTATTGAAAGGCCATTTTTATCTTTATACATGTTTATTCATGTATTAAAAATTATGGTATTGATAATGCCATAGTTTGCTATGTGTGTGTGTGTGTGTGTAATTTTTTTTTTTTGATGGACAGAGAGGGCTCAGGCAAGGAGATCCTATATCTCCTTTCTTATTTGTGTTGGTGATGAAATATTTAACTAGAGTTTTGAATTGTATGAGTCTATTGCCAGACTTTAAATATCATCCAATGTGTAAACCTCTGAAACTCACTCACCTGATCTTTGCGGATGACCTGATGATATTCTGTAAAGGAGATGAAGACTCAGTCAACAGAGTTCTAGAGGCTTTAAACCATTTTAGTGCTGCTATAGGACTCGTAGCAAATATGGATAAATCACACATGTTTGTTGCTGGTGTGCCCGGTCATATTAAGGCTCAAATGTTGAATAAGACTGGATTTGCTCAAGGAATTTTTCCTATTAGATACCTAGGCTTACCTTTGTCATCTAAGAAATGGAGTAAGCTTGAATGTCAACAATTAATCAACAAGATTACACGGATAACAACTACTTATGCAAGACAATTATCATATGTTGGAAGGTTGCAGGTATTCAATGTTGTCCTGTTTTCTATATACAACTTTTGGGGCTCAGTTTTCATCCTGCCACGGAGCATCCTAAAAGAAGTTGATTGGAAATGTAGGGAGCACCTATGGGGTATAACTGGAAAACAAAAGAAAGCATCATTAGTCTCTTGGGAAAAGGTCTATTTGCCTAAGAGTAGCGGAGGATTAAATGTCAGTGATTGCAAAACTTGAAACATTGCTTCAGTGGGTAAGCTATTGTGGCAATTGATAGAAAGAAAGGACTCACTATGGGTGAGATGAGTACATGGTGTGTATATAAAAAATACTCAGATATATGGAGTCATAATGCACCTCAAGATAGTAGCTGGTACTGAAAAAAGATCAATTCCCTCAAGAATCAGATGCAAAGCTGGTATGACCAGGCAAGATATATTCTCACAGCTGGGGGAGGATATTCAATCACTAAAAGCTACTTGCATCTGAAGGGAGAGCACAACAAAATAGAAATGGCATACCTCATTTGGAATTCAGTAGCTCTACCTAAACACATATTTCACATGTGGCTAGCAGTCTATCATAGGCTACTGACAAAAGAAAGATTACTTAGATTGCACATACTAGTAGAAAATTCCAATTGCTGCTTATGTGACTATCAGGTTATGGAGAAGGGCACACATTTATTTGTGGATTGTAATTGGATCACAGCTTTGAAAATTGAACTTACTCAATGGACTAATGTTCAGCTTCCCGTTGGAGAACTGAGACAGGTGCTGGAATTTATCAAGAGGAAGCACTGGAAAGCATTTAAAAAGGAGGTGATAGCAGCTGTTTGAGGAGCCATGACATGCAAGAGGCAAGCTCAAAATTATAAATTATTCAAGGGTGCTATACTACAATCAGCTGAAGTAGCAATACAGATAAAGAGAGAAACTGTACATAAACTAAAAGTACTTAGATTGTTAAAAAAGGCAAATAAGAGTAGAGAGTTTTTACATAGAATACTCAGTACTTAAAATATATGTTGAATCATAGTTCTTCTGCATATTTGTAATTAGCTACTTGTCAAAAGCTTATTGTTCAGAGTATTCTTCCTAGAAGGTGACTATAAAAATAAATGCTCTATAGGTGTAATAATCTAATTTGTTTAATGATAATCTTTACATTGTTACAAAACAAATACATATATTATTTTTCCTAATACATCCTATCAAATAACCCTAAGTCATATTCTTTCCTTTTAGTCATCCTTCTTATATTTCAGAAAAGTTATATTACTTCCCCTATTTATCCTTTTTCTCCCACTTACCCAAGAATGGTTATTGTCCCGCATTCATATTCTCCTCCCCTAATATCCCCTTGTTTGTTTATTTCAGTTAAATAAGTTCATTACTAAAAACCTCGATATTTGTACCAGCTTAAATTGCTTCTTGCTAAATTTTAAAAAATGTAATTTGCTTCTTTTTTTTTATTGGAATGATGAGAAGAAAAGCGATCACTGTGTTTCGGTATTCCGTACAGAAATTAATTTTCACGTAGAAACAAATATTTAAAGTCATGATCATCTGACTGGTTTAAGAAACAACAATGTCATGAAAACCTCCTAATTGAAAAAATATGGTTACAATTTTGCACATTTCAGATTCCTCAAAATGAAATCAAACTCAAAATTAAAGTGAGACATAAAAGAAACATTATGTTTGGACAGTAAAAAATTGCATGTCTAACATTACCTAATTCAGGGAAGAAGTCAAGAATTCGTTACAATTTCTAAGGCCTAATTAGGTGTGAATTCACAGATTATCCATTCTTGTTAGCAAATATTGTTCCTAATGAAATACAAGTGAACGGTTTACATTGCACCATTGGCATTTTGGAATTGTTACACCTTCTTTTGGAGGTTGAAAACCAAGTGGCCACTACAAATGTTGCCAAATAAACTAGTTATTTAAGGATGTAAATGGGGCGGGGCAGAGCAAACCTCGCCCCGTTAAGATTTTGACCCGTCCTGTCCTGTCTCGTTTAGTTTTTTTTTTTTAAAAACAAAACCCCATTTAGTTTTTTTTCTCTTTTTCCCTTTATTTTCATTTTGCAGTATGTTAACTATTTTTTACTTTTTCAACTTTTATTGGCCTAGCCGTAGGATTACTGCCTCCAAAAATATCATGCATGTACAGTTCTAAGATTGTTACATGATCTGTTGCAGCTACAAGGGCTGCAAAATTGATGGCTATAAATAGAATTGCAAGAAAAAGGGAGGATGGTGACTGCTCGAACATTTTGAGATTTTTCTCTATCTTTTCTTTTCCCTTTCCTTTTGCTTGTGGGGTTTGGATTTAGATTTTTCTTTGATTAAGTATGCAAATGAGCACAAGATTGGTAGTTTATACAGAGAGTTTCTTGGTACTAATTGGGTGACTCAATAAATATTCATGGAATCAGATCAGCGTAATATATTTAGTTTTCCAAAACTTATTGTGAGTGAAAGAATATTGTGCGGAGTGCTGTAATAGTAGTGTGCAGGTGCGAGGTGAGTTTGTTGTGGATTCTTACTCTTCGTGGTAATTTGCTTTCTTTCCAATTTTTTGTTTTGTTTAAGATGAACCAAAAGACAAAGATAAGAATGTTAGGGTAAGTAATAACCAACTATTTCTAGACTTAAGAACATATAAAAAAATCAGTTAGTTAGACTAAAATTAAAGGTCCCTAAGACAAAATAATAAGGTCAATGACTTATTTATTTTAACCTACATTAAAACAAAATATTATTTTGTCAAAGTTTTTCTTTCTTTTACCAATAAAAAGACAAAACTTGTATTATCGAAAATGTGACTCTATTTTTGTAGTTTTCAATATTTTTCACAAGTAAAAATTAAAAAAATAAAATAAAAATTTCAAAATTAGACCCAAGAGAAATATATAAATAATATAAGAGAGTAAAAATCAGGTAGAGTCAAAAATTACATGTCTATAATGATTTCCCATTAGTTTAACTCCCTTGTTAAACCCGATGAGACACTAGGAAAATCTGTACGACATAGTGGGCTTACAGTGAACTTTGAGTCATTATTAACTGAATTAACTACTTGAAATTTTTTATTTAAATAATAAGCTACCCATTCATAACTTTTCTAAATATATTACTGATTCCATGCATTTTTGTTGAGTCACTCAATTAGTTCCTAGTAATTGTAGAGGAGAAATACAACTCCAAATAGATGCAAATAGTATTTCTTTTTCACCGCTAAAAAAAGCCTAGCTAACTTATGGTCTGTTTGACTAATTAATTTGAAAAATCACTTTTGACTAATTAATTTGAAAAATCACTTTTGAGCATCAATTAGCTTCCGTTTGATTATAGATTTTGGCTTTATTTTTCAGAACAAAATTAAAAACTTTGTTTGTTTATAAATTATGATTTGGGAAAAAAGATTTCAAAAATTTTCAAGTTCCCAAAAACCAGTTTAGGAAAGTTTTTGGGTAAAAATGTTTCGTCCACTCACAAAATTACAACTTTTCTTCAAATAAATGTATGTCCAAACACAACTTCAACTTTCAAAAATTAATATCGAACACAACTTCAAAAACTCTTTTTTCAAGTTTCAATCAAATCTATGTCTTGCCCCCAATAGCACACGCAAATACACATGGTCGATAATGACAAGAAGAGTGTCAAACCCACAGAGACTTATGTTAACTACTTACTAATTTCACCAAAGTTGTTATTCAGTCGAGTCAATCAGAGTTTAATAGTGTGATTATAACTAAGCAATGAATGTAATAATTAACTAATAAATCAAGCAGAAAATGATTGTTGAGAATTCGGTAGAGATGAACATTCCAAGGTTGTGATCGATTTACCAATCCTTTTGCATTCTAACTAACTCTCCCTTTCATACAATTCGCTCATGGTTGTTAATTAATCGAGTAATTACTCTCGTAGCATTCTTCTGAATTACTACTCGCCTATTCAAAATATATTAATACATGTATTCATATGTAATCAATCTATTAAGAACGCGTTAAGATTACGATATTCAATTAAGCATGATGACTAGGTATATTCATATCCTAACCACAAATCCGCCCCCACTCAGAGCTAAGATCATGCCCTCTTCAATTCTTCTCTAATCTAGACGTAGCTTTCCCAAGCATAGTATAGATAGTAAATAGAACCTAAATGTTTCCCAGACAATTAAGCAATTTATCTCAAAAATTGAAGAAACAAGCATATATTAGCGAATTATAATCAAGTTAAATCAATTTCGAACAACAATATTCATGGCTAAATCACAATCCCAGAACTTATGGGTTTTAGCTACTCATGATAAAGTTAAACAATTTCATAAGTGTTGAATAGTTGAAAGTACTAAGAAAGATGAAGAAAAAATGAGAATCCTTGCTCCTGAGTGTTCCCTGTGTGTGTTTTCCTCTCAAAGTGTCGTCTCTCCCTCCAAAATAGGTTTAGACTTCTTTTTATACGAGTTAGGGGTGTGTAGGGCCGTCAAAACCTTGTCCCATGCAAAATAGGAGAATTCCCATCACCCAACGTCCAGGTAGCGCGTTGCACTAGCCCTGGCGCTGGCCAAAAAAATTGGGAACTGTCTCTTGCGCCCCAGGTAAAGCGACGTGCTGGCCTGGGCGCTACACTACAATATTTTTTCTTCATTTTGTTCTCTTTTTGCTTCAACTCGTGCACTTTCGTCCCACATTGCCTCCGGGTGACTCCTATATATAAAAATATCAAAAATTAAAATAAATCATTATATTACACATTCAAAATCCCCGAACCACGAGTAAAATGCGAGGCAATATGCATATAAATATATATACTTTAAGCCGATATCAACACCCCACACTTAAATTCTTGACCGCCCTCAAGCAATGAGACTATTAATTACACCCTAATAATGTACATATCAACTACGGAGGTGCAATTCAATTTTTAATCAAATACTCTGTCTTGACTATGATCGATACCGGCAATCAAGCATGAGCATACGAAATTCACATTCTTCCCATTTTCAACACGCCCAAGTATAAACAATTCAATTCAACCAAATCAAACAACATACCCCTAACCACCCTATCTCAAAAGCCGACTTGTTACCATTAAGCACTCTTAACTCGCGCACTTACCAATAAGAGAAGTTAACAACATTATCCATCCGTCGTGAGATCATGTGCACTCACCAACTAACAAGAGAGTGAATATGGAAATAGTCCACACATTCAGTTTAACTTTGAACATAAATTAATGACATCACACAATTGAACAAAAGTCACTCACTTTTACAAACAAGTTCATGTGCATCCCGCGGTCGTACCATAAGCTTGCCCATAGTGTACATCTTTAGTAATCTAAGCTAGCCAAGTCTATGATCAATTAGGTCTTTCCGAATTGTAATGTAGGCAAATGGACTGGTAGGATACATTTAGGAATAGTGACTAACCCTCCTAAGTATTTTAATACACTATACTCACAAATCGAGCACATATTCTTCTCAACCAATTCACTTACCACAGCTCATACACAACATAACCCTTTTTTTTCTAATTAAACACTCCTACATCCCCACTAGCACGAATTACTAAGATTAGGAAGTCTGTGTTTTTTTTTTCTTTTTGAATATCCACATTATTTGTTTTTCTTTCCTTGCCTTTTTCTTTTCTTCTTTTCTGTTTCTACACACACTCCCTACATTAAGGTTCATCGGCTAGTGGCCTTTTTATAACTTTAGTGCACCTTGTGGGCACTTCCCTGGTTCCACTCAAAAGTTATTTCCCATTCTTTCACCTTACTTCTTTTAGCGACTAAGTGCCTTCGAAGGAAAAGATTCAACAAGCTTTAGTTAAGAACAAAATTAGGGATACGACTTGTAATGTGGGAGCCAAGGAAATGGTCTACAAGCTCAAAGGGGCTAACAACGGGAGACTTTTAATTGTAAGTGACAAGCACATCTATGATCGAGCAAAGAACTGTTATGTCATCTCTTAGACTAGCACAACTTATTGATTTCGCTTTGATTAACATACAGGGCAAGTTCTAGACTACATAGGATAGCACAGAATATCATGAATCCTCATACACACATAGCACATGACTCAATCAACACAGTTCTGTTCAACTCTCAAGTCAAGCAAGCATATATAATTGAGAATTTTAAGCAATAATGCACAAGATGACACACAAGTCAAACAACTGAGAGCAGACGTCACAGCATAGGCTTTTATTTCACTTAGGCTTCACCTTTCAAATAAAATATAATGGGAAGATAGAGCACATGTCAGAGCCCAATGTGCTAGAACTAAACATGTCAACGGGTATCTAGAACAACTTAATTTTCTTCCTATCCTACTCCTAACACTCAGTTCGAGTTACACCCTTAGAAAAGAACTGGTGCCCAAATAAAAACCAAGGGAATTACTACCTAACTATCCTAATAAAAGCAAAAGAATTCTTTTTGGTATTTTTATTCAGACCTTAATCCCTCAAGAAAGCTGTCCAAGTGATCCATCATCAGAAAAAGTCCGAGTTTCTTCTGATTTTTTTCTCGATTTTCTATATTTTCATTTTTTTTTCCCAATAAATTTCTACTACTCTAAACTAAATTGCTACTAATTATGTGTTCTAAAAAAACTAATAAATTTTTTTATACAATTACACTCAGAAAGTAGTTCCCCTACCTCACACTTATGTTATGCATAGTCCCCGATACATATAAGAATTCAAAACAAAAGTAAGGTACTCAGGGTACTCAGGGTACCCTATTAGTAATTTGCTGACACAATATATGCTATCTCGGGAGGTACCTGAGTACCCTGGATATGATGAGCCCGGCTGCTCGGAATGAGCGGGGGAATAATTTTAATAGGTATCTTTACGGTTCACTGAACTTGATGAGTCGGATGGGAGTGATCGATGAGGAGCGGATGTAGCTACGCAATGATTTGTCTAGTGCTTCAAAGGAAATATTGGGGATTGCCTCTGGTAGTCTCATTCACCCATCGGAGGATGAAAACACAACAAGAGATCGGATGATGAGGATGGAATAGATGATGAGGTCATGAAATCCTCATCATCTATGCCATCCTCATCATCCGATCCCTTGTTGGTGTTTTCATCCTATGATGGGTGAATGGGACTACCAGACGCAATCCCCAACATTTCCTTTGAAGCACTAGACAGATCATTGCGTAGCAGCATCTGCTCCTCATCGGTCACTCCCATCCGACTCATCAAGTTCAGTGAACCGTAAAGATACCTATTAAAATTCTCCCCCCGCTCATTCCGAGCAGCCGGGCTCATCATATCCAGGGTACTCAGGTACCTCTCGAGATAGCATATATTGTGTCAGGAAATTACTAAAGAGAAACCTCTTTATCTTCCGCCCAAACCGTATGCAAGCCCACCCACATTGACTGGCCTCCCAGTCATCAAAACAAAAAACAAGCACACCCTAGCTCGTGTGCACCCGGTGTTGTGCTCTGCTGGCATCAGTCTAGCCTGCGCAAAGTTCTGCCATACCTTGCCAGTTCTGTTGAAGTCAATTTGGAGCATCTCATTGTGGGTACCATTCTTTGTCCGCATCCACTTAGAATTAGAATCTACGCCACATAGAGTGTGGCGAATAGCTTTTTAGCTTGGGGACCTCACAAACTTTTGCAAACTCCTCGGATTTGGATAGTCAACCCCTAAGAATTAGCAATATGACTCCCTGTCCAATAGAACTTCCTTCCCTCTGACCTACGACATGAATTTGTGCTCGTTCCAGTTCGCATACAACTCTTTTACCATACTTAGGTTCTCATGTCCAGGGCACTCAATGAACTTATCCATCTTTATACTCTTCAACCAGGCTAGCACATCAGGGAAATTCCTCTCCAAAGTGGTCACATTGATCCCCATCTTAGATACATACCGCCCACACGGCTCAAAGTTGTGATACCACTTGATAGCATCCTCACGAACCAAATCTAATATGGATCATGGTCCCGAAGATGCCCTTCTTGATCCTTCAGTAACATGCTTCCCTTTGGCTTGCCGAGATGACCCATCGCCTTAGTTGCGCTTTTTAGGAGGGGGAACAGTAGTAGAGGACTTCCCCACACCTTTTCCTCTGCTAGCACCGTCATGATCCATTGCAAACAACAAAATAATCAACTTGAATGTGAGAATGAGTCAAGATCTACCTAACGTTAAAGTGAAAGTCAAAGAGGAACCCACACTTAGAACCGAAGGCTCTACGCAATATACTCACAATAGTTATTCTACAAATGCACAAGTGTTGCACCATAAAGGCCATTGGTACTCAAGACTTCTCTATGCCACACAATTGTATTCCAAGTGCTATCGCATACACAACAAGTATCGACCATAACAATATGACTTAGCCTCAGTGCAAGAACCCAACACATGATCCCCAATCACTACAACTAATATAATACACTAACTACTTCTAACAAGATGATACAACATATATGATACGTGCAACTTGGTGTAAGTAATGTAACTACGGCATGGTGATCATTGAACACAAGCTTCGGGCTATGTAAAAGCTCCCCCAAATACCCCACACTTAGCCCAAAATTACATACAACAACACTCGGTTACTCAGACTTCACCGATGTACAAAATATTCATTCAAGCATTTCATCGAACACGTGGTTGGCATCAAATATGTGCAACTCAATTCAACAATGGTGGAACATATTTACCCTCCCAAATTTTGAACGTAGTAAAGGGAATTGTAGTTTACTACTCTGTGTAACTCATTCACAACCAAGTTCAACAACCAATTTCGTTTTCACACCAATAACTAGCCACAATATACTCAATTTCTAAAACAACTAAGGGGGAAAGTAGGGATGGGGGGTCGTTTGGGATGGGGGTGGGATTAATAACTACAAAAAACAAACAACAAGAGATAGAGACGAAGAAACATACATGTGTAGTGTGTGAGAGAGAGAAAAAACGAGGGGAAGGGAGGGAGCAGCGGGGTGAGAGAGCCGAGTTTGAGAGAGAGCGGGGAGAGAGAAACGGGTTTGAGGGGGATTAGGTGTTAGGGTTATTTTAATTTGAGTTAGGAATGGGTATGAGTTAGTAAGAGAGTTAAAGTGGGTATCTGGATCGGGGTCAGAGTGTCAATGGGTCAAATAAAGAGTGAAAAACGGGGGAAAAAAAATACTTGGACCCCCCCCCCCACCGCCCAGCACGTCGCCCTAGCCCTGACGCTGGAGAGGGAAATTGATCTGTGTTTTGCGTGCAAGGTAGCGCGACGCGCTGGCTGGGCGCTAGTTTTACGATCTTTTTTCAATAATTCTCCGATCCCCCCGAGAATTTTGTACATCCATTATATACATTCCACAACATTCCTACTTACGATTTCTATGACCACAAAGAAAAATAAAAACTATATCTACTCTAACTAAAAAGAGAAAAACTAAGCTACAAGCGCCTGATTTAACATTGCGACACGATGCATGGCCTTGCTTACTTATCAGTGAGCATTACTTTTGACTCTTTGCAATCATAGACACCTCCCCAATAGTGCTTGACGCTTTGCCCATTCACCAAAAATTGTCTTTCACCATTTAGAGCGCGCAACTCGATTGCACCATATGGAGTGACTCTCACCACCTCAAATGGACCTGACTACCTTGATTTTAACTTCCAAAGAAATAGCTTGAGCCTAGAATTGAACAATAGTACCTTTTGGCCTAGTTCAAAGTGACGGGGCTGGATACACCTGTCATGCCATCTTTTGGTTTTCTCCTTGTAAAGCTTAGCATTTTCATAGGAATGCAGTCTGAACTCATCTAACTCATGCAAGTGCAAGAGCCTCTTCTCGCCCGCGGCTTCCAAGTCCATATTCAACTTCTTGACTGCCCAATACGCCTTGTTCAAGTCCAACCGGCAAGTGATATGTCTTCGCATACACAAGCTTGTAGGGAGATGCCCCAATTGGTATTTTATATGCAGTCCGATATGACCACAAGGCATCTTCTAACTTTACAGCCCAATCTTTCCTGTTCACACTTACTATTTTCTATAATATCTGATTTATTTCACTGCTCTAACGGCCGATATTGCACCTTCGTCTGCCAAAGTGCCTCATCCTCCAGCTTCTCCGGTACAGGTAGATGTTACTGATGACGAGACATCGGGGCAGTCATCAGAGTTAGAAGGGGAAGAGACAGAGGATGCCAGTTCATGGTCTGATGAGGGTGATGACCCTAAGGAGAAGGGCAAAGCAATGGCTGCACCAACAATGGAGGAAGAAGAGCACGTAGACATTGAGTGGGCCATATAGCACTCGCTAGCGGATGTGGCCGCCCTTGCAGACTCATCGGCCACACAGCCACCAGTGGGCAAAGCTAGCAGCTCAGCAGCCCCACCACCTGCTCCAGTTCAGTCCCACAACCCTCCTGCAACTTCAAAGGATTCGTAGGCTACTGAATCTCTTCGCGCAAATGCGCCCTAGGGAGCCCCTTGCACTCTATCTTCTTTTCTTATGCATTGGGGACAATGCATGATTTCGGTTGGGGGTGGTAGCCTTATCTGTGCATGTAATCTATTTTCTGGCATGTTTAGCGACATTGATAATTGTAAAATATGTAGTAATGATTCATGATTTATGTATATATGTTGTTGTAGTTAAATAGATAGTGAAATGAAGTTTGTCAATAAAATCCCCTTGTTTTTTCTTTGCCGGGTTCTTTTTCAAGGGTGTAATTGTAGAACCGGGTTATCAAAATGAAACATATTGATCGGGATGGTGAAATTGTTTAGTATCAAGTATGTAAATCTGTGTGTAGATTATACCCTTGTTAACAAATCAACTTGTGTGAACTTGTGGCTCACTCTGTAACTCTAGATTCACCTAGAGTCATGTATTTATACATGAGGAAAGCCTCGAGTGGCAAAATGTTAACTCTAAAGCTATAAACTATGTTAACCGAACAGCTTGTGTGCCATGTGTGTGAGCTCTTTGTTTAAATAGTTCTTGTGTTTGCTTATGCCATCTAGAACTTGCCCGGTTGGTTTTTCGACGCTTACTATAATTACACTGAGTTGGAGAGAGGATCTTAGGCATTCTTTGTTTATTTATGAAACCTTTCTAGCCTTTTTATCCTACCTGTGCATAAATAATATCACTAGTACCCTATTTGAGCCTCTAGCCTTTTCCTTGGCCTCCGCATTACAAACCTTTCCCGTTCGTAAAACAATGACTTCTTTTGAACCCGTTCCTCCTTGAACATTGAGAATAGGGCTAAAAGCCTAAGTCGGGGGTGTGGGTCAAGATGGAAATGAATAAGGTTGTGAAGTGAGGGTGAAGGCCTATACCTCAAAGAGCTAATGGGAAGTTATGAAAGCTCCAAAGAAAAAAAAAAGAGAAAAGAAAAAGAAAAGAAAAAGACAATAGTTATATATGTATTTACAATAATGGAGCTTTGAAATAAATTAGAGAGGTATGTAAGGCGGGTCCACTCTGGGAACTAAACGCCATCAAGGCTATGGGGTTGAAAGGAAGCAAAATGTTAAAAGAAAGAGAAATGTAATTAGTGTTCAAGGAGGATGTAGTCACTCATATCTAAATATATATCCTACCCTTCCTTAAACCTACATTACAAGCTTACAAAGTCCTTATGTGATCTCCAACCGAGTGTTCTTAGAAGTAGGTGACGAATTAAAATAAGGGCAAGCCTATGGTATGGCATGTGGTGGCACCTGAAATTTTGTTCTGAGAGTGAGTGTATTTGCACTTTAGTCCCTTTGTATTGTTATGATAAATATTGTGAGAGTGGGACTTTCTTTCCAATGAGGGCACATAAACTGCTAGGTTGATAGAAAGTTGAGTCTTGAGTAAAGCATAAGTGCATTCAGCTGAAGGTAGCCTTTAGTTACTTTGTTGAGGCTCAAAGTTCACAAGTTGATTGGTTGTCCTTGAATATACTGATGATTCAGGGAGGGTAAAGTATTCAAAGAGATATACTTGAGATGCTAATAACAAACACCGTCCATAGTCAGTATTGTTTCATGTTTGATAAGTAGAGTCTAGAATAGGATAGTATCGTTTTAGTTGCTTGAGGACAAGCAAGAGTTTAAGTTGGGGGTGCTGATGTGCCGGGTAATTTTGGCACATTTTGATACTACTTGCTTAAAGTTTAACTTGTTTTACGTGCAAATTCTACCGATACTTATGTAATTTTAGTGTATTTTGCAGTACATCGAGTGTAAGGACCCAAAAGCTCGGAAAAGAGTTCAAAAAGCCAACTGAAGACAAGAACAGAATTCAACAGCATCACAGGTGTGAGTATGCGGTCGCAAACAACACATGCAGACTGCATATTTCACAAACAAATTGCAAACAGGGACAGAACTCTGGGCACTTCTTCATGTCAAGAATTCGGTCGCATATGCGACCGCAAAACAAGAATGCGAACCGCAAACTTGTATTGTGAAATCGCAAACGCAAGCAGAGTTTTTGGGTGAAAATCGGGGTAAAGAATGCGATCGCATAATCAACATGCGGACCGCAAAACCATAATGCGATGAAGGCAAAACTCTTGGGTTACATATGCGACAGTTGAGGAAGATTTGCGGTCCACATTTCTGTTTTGCGACAGAAATGCGGTCCGCATTATTAACACCAGGGACAAATTAGTCCAGACCTCGCCTCGGGTTTTGGGCCTTTATAAATAGGTTTAATAGGGTTTTGTGGGGGATATCTTGTCAGACTTGAGAGTACAAAGTACGGGCAATTAACTAGTTTGAATTCTTGGAAGCTTTTGGAATCAATTACTTTCTATTTTGTAAGATTATGACAATTACTATTCTTTCTTATTCAATGTTCAGCATGAGTAGCTAAGTTTAAACGCTAAGGTTGTGAACCCTAGATGGGTACAATGTTATTGAGATTTTGATATTGAATATGATTTCAACGGATGATTGATATTTATTTACTTCTTATTCTTCAAACAATTGTTAATGGTTGCAAACATTAACGAATGCCAATTAATTCTATCTTTGCTTGAGAAAGTGGGATAGAATTTGGTATAAGTAAATAACAAAGACTCAAGGCTTTAAACCTTGTTTAATAAAATCGCTTAGGAATAAATGGGTTTTAATTTGGCATTAATCGATTGTTCTTAATCACAACTCTTTTGTATTTGGGAAAATCATAAAGAGGATATATTATCAAATTATTGGAAAATATTGGGTAGTAAATTAGGTATCAATTGCATATCAAGAAAGTTGTCCGTTGGAACTATACAATATTAATATCAATAGCATTATACTATATTAAGGGGAACACAACCTTGGTTTCTTTAATTCATATTATTCACATTCACAATATTGCAATCAGTTTTCGTTTACACTTAAGTTCAATATTCCTTTTTATTACAATTACTTGATAGAATTACGACTTAGTCGAGTATTACACTAATTAGATTAACATTTCACACCTATTCCCTGTGGGATTCGACCCCAACCTTGTTGGATTATTATATTTGACACCGACCGCTTACACTATTCTTAAGGTGTAATTTGAGCGTATCAGCAACTCTGTGGGAGATCTCATATTTGGCGAGAAGGTTATTCAACAACCGATTACAGAAATGTGTTCTTTCATCACTAATCAAGGCACACGGAGTCCTAAACCTCGAGAATATGTTCTTTTTCACGAAAGTGGCCACCACCTTAGCATCATTGGTTGGCAAAGCAACAGCCTCCACCCATTTGGACACATGGTCCACCGCTAGCAAAATGTACTTGTTCCCTTTAGACAATGGGAATGGTCCCATGAAGTTTATGCCCCACAAATCGAAAATCTCCACATCCAAGATATTAATCAAAAGCATCTCATGTCTTCTTGTGATTGTTCTTGTTCTCTGACATTGGTCACACTTTTTAACAAATGCATCTGCATCCTTAAATAATGTTGGCCAATAGAACCCCGACTGTAACACCTTTGTAGCTGTCTTATCGCCTCCATGATGGCCCCCATAAAGTGAGGCATAATAGTCATACAACACTAATTCCACCTCTTTTTTTCGGAATGCATTTCCTCATCAATTGACCAGCACACTGCCGGTACAAGAACGACTCATCTCAATAGTAAAAGTTCACATCATGCAAAAACCTCCTCCTGCCTCAGATTGAATTTCAGGAAGAAGAACTCCACTCATAAGATAGTTCACGTAATCCGTGTACCATGGGGCGGGGTCATGGGTGATGGAAAAAGGTTGATCATCAGGAAATGTCTCCTTAATTTGTTCACCTTCCTCCACGTGCTAATGATTTTCTAACCTCGACAGGTGGTCAGCCACTTGATTTTCTGCGCCCGTCCGATCTCGTATTTAACATCAAATTCATGCGACAACAAAACCCACACCATCAATCTAGCCTTGGATTCGTTTTCCGAAAATAGATAGCTGATTGCTGCATGATCGGTGTGGACTATGACTTTTGTTCCCACCAAGTAAGCCCGAAATTTCTCAAAGACTCATACAACTGCAACAACTCCTCCTCGGTGATGGTGTAATTCAATTGTGCATCATCAAGAGTCTTACTCTCATAATATATGGAGTAAAAGATCTTGTCCCTCATCTGGCCTAGCATTGCCCCAATAGCATGGTCATGTGTATCACACATAAGTTCAAATGACAAGGGCCAATCAGGTGCCAAAATGATGGGGGCAGCCACCAACTTCTCCTTAAGCTCCTCGAACTCCTTCAGATAGGCTTCATCAAATTTAAAGTCACATCCTTTTCAAGCAGCCTGCACAATAGAGTAGCAATTTTAGAAAAATATTTAATAAAACATCTATTAAAACCTAAGTGTCCCAAGAAACACCGGACACCCTTCATAGAAAATGGTGGAGGTAATTTTGCAACCACCTCCACCTTCGCCTCTTCAACTTCAATACCGCTCTTTGATACTCTATGACCCAAAACAATACCCTCTTGAATCATAAAATGGCACTTTTTTTCAATTTAACACCACTTCTTCACACCGTGCCAACACCTTGGCCAAATTCTTCAAACAATCATCATAAGAAGATCCAAAGACCGGAAAGTCATCCATGAAGACTTCTACAAATTTCTCCACCATATTAGTGAAAATGGCCATCATGAACATTTAAAAAGTAGCTGGTGCATTACAAAGACCGAATGACATTCGCTTGAAAACACATGAAAGTCGTTTTCTCCTAATCCTTTGGGCATATGACAATCGGGTTGTACCCGGAATAACTATCAAGGAAGCAACAATACTCATGCCAAGCCAACCTGCCCAACTTTTAGTCAATAAATGAACGTGAGAAGTGTTCATTGCGGGTTGCTTTGTTGAGCCTTCTATAGTCAATGCAGGCTCTCCACCCTGTCACAGTGCGAGTAGGAATTAGCTCATTTTTCTCGTTTTCAACCACAGTCAATCTGCCTTTATTAGGAACACAAAGCATTGAGCTTACCCACTTGCTGCCAGAAATAGGGAAGACAATTCAACCTACATAAACCCACTTAATCACTTGTTCACGACCTCCTTCGTAATAGGAGTCAACCTCCTTTATTTCTCAATGTTGGGGCGGTGTCCATATTCTTAAAAAAAATTTTGCAGGCAAATTGATGGACTGATTTCCTTAATATCAGCAATTGTCCACCCAATCACTCTTTTATGCTCATGAAGCACTCTTATCATCTTTTCTTCGTGAAAATTGGTCAAGTCAAATGAAATAATTGCAGGCAAAGTTTTAGAAATCCCCAAATAGGCATAGCGTAGGTACGCTAGAAGAGGCAGTTCAATAACACTAGAGGTGCACTTTTAAATCATGAGCCACTAAACACAACAAGTATAATAAGGTGTACTCGAATCTAAAGAGCAATTCACGTGGAAAACAAACATAAAAATGGAGATTGAACATCATAAACACAATTCATTCAGGATTTTAGTCATTTTACGAAGTAATGATACAGGTTCAGAAATGTGTACCTAAGATACTTGAGAAGTAGAACTTGAAACAACCAAATAAAGGCAAAGTAAGATAAAATTGGAGCTCAGCAGAATAGAACAAGCAAATTGAGCAACCAAACAGTTCCCCTACAGCTTCAATTATCACTCAAATTTTCAGGAAAGATAAAGTAGAAGAGTAGAAGTTATCATTTATTTTAAATTCCAAATCAAAAAAACTTGACTCTGTTTAAGTATGTGAAACACAGAAGGTCGAGTAAGAAATTCTGTTAACCCGAGAGAAGGTGTGAGGCACTCTCAAATTTCATGGTTTTAGCATGATCGCTCTACTATTAAACTCAGCTTAATTATCTGATTATTACATGTTTTAGAACCTATGTGCGTTTTTACCTTTTTACCGCTTTTATTGCATATTTAAAATCGTTTTTCGCATTTGTGAAATTATTTTAAAACAAGTTACTATGTCGTACACTTGTCATTTTTATACCCATTGCCAGTTGCGCCACGTGAAATGCACCCGTGATTTACAACATATTTATTTTATTATTACTTTGAAGTTGTAAGGTCAAGTCATGCGGACATGCACTTGAATGTGGAGTTACGTATCATGATTATGTCACGAGAACCGTACCCATAATCACGATAATTTATTATTAGTCGCGCCTAAAGCCATCTATGATGTTCATAGATTAAAAGAATTCTTCCAAGTTTGAGATTTAACGTGTGAAAGGTCTAAAGATTACAACATTTATTTGGATAGGGTGTAAGGATATAAACTAAAACTTTGTGAATCTTGAAGGCAAGGAAATTAGAGTTACTGAGCCAATTAAAGTTGATGAATTCGAACAACATCATACACGGGTTGACAATCCTGCAAGCAACCAGTAGTGACTGATCAAATCTATTTGAATATATTTTTTGATTTACTGGATGATTTAAACGTGAGTTACTCAAAGGGTAACAATTTAGTGGGGCTGAGTGGAGTACATCATGTAAATGGGCTCAAACGAGGCCCATGGCGTTCTGGCTTGTGAGACGACCAGCTTGCTATAACAATTAGCACTTATAGGCCTGCAAGTGTTGGGCTAACGCAGGGATAGTTCAGCGTTCATGTAAACTTTTATACCTGATGGGATCGCCTGAACCCATTTCAAGCCCAGCAAATCATAATAACCAAGGCCCTACCTATACTCATCCCGACACAAAATTGATCATACACGTTCATAAGCATCTCAAATATACAATCTACTCTAGTTAATAAATCATAAAGTCATGAAAAAAGAATCATTAAATCAATAATAATCTCCCATACCACTATAACAATCATGATCCCTAAATGCGGAGTGAGATTTATGAAATACAAAATTGATTACGCATCAACTATAAATAGACGCTTTGCTATTATCTAATCCTCACTTTTCTGCTCAATTACTCATTTTGAGAATCCACAGAATTGAAACAAACACCAATCCAGCTTTTCGTAAACCTTAGGCATTTATAATCATCAGTGACAATGAGACATTAAGGATATATAGAGTTTCAGATTACTATATGTTTACTATCCAGTTAAGGGACAAATATCAGTCAATAACACTAGAGGTGCACTTTTAAATCATGAGCCACTAAACACAGCAAGTATAATCTGGTTTACTCGAATCTAAAGAGCAATTCACGTGGAAAACAAACATAAAAATGGAGATTGAACATCATAAACACAATTCATTCAGGATTTCAGTCATTTTACGAAGTAACGATACAGGTTCAGAATGTGTACCTAAGATACTTGAAAAGTAGAACTTGAAACAACCAAATAAAGGCAAAGTAAGAGAAAATTGGAGCTCAGCAGAACAGAACAAGCAAATTGAGCAACCAAACAGTTCCCCCACAGCTTCAATTATCACTCAAATTCCCAGGAAAGATGAAGTAGAAGAGTAGAAGTTGGACTGGCTTTGAAATCCTCTTTTGTTTTCGGTTTTTGTTTTCAATTTTTGAAGCTCTTTTGTTTCCAAATCTAAAATTCGATTTTTGAATCCAGAAAGTTGTTTCAACTCTTTTTTGACGGTGAATGAAGGTGAGTGAAGAAAGGATGAGTCGAGAGCCTGTGAATGTGAATCTCCAGTGTGTGAGGAGAGCATCTTTTGGTTATTTTTATGATTTAAACCATTTCTAATAAATAAAAAAAATTCCTAAATTTCTATAAAAAAATAATAAAAGCTATTTGGATTATTTTAGGAGTAATTCGCATTAGGGCAAAAATTATGTGCTCATAGAGAATTTGTTCGATAAGGCATAAATCTCATTAAAGCATTTCTCCAACACTTGACCTCCCGCTGCAGCGTCTATCATAATTTTTTATCTCAGGATGTAGCCCTTCTATGAAGATATGAGTGATCACACCCAACTCTAGTCCTAATAATAAGCGGTCACTGGAAATATAATCCGGTCTAAAAGTTCGGAGTCGAATCCCACAAAGAACTAAGGTTTAACTACAATTGGTGACTATCACTAAGAAGACAAGCTCGAGCAATTCCTAAATTATAAATATAAAGATTCTTATGTTAAACTAATTAACTAACAAATTAAAGGAGTGAACTAACAACTAAAAATACTAAAGGGTGGAGACAAGATTAAGGAGGTCTAGAGCAAAAAAAAAAAAAAAAAAAAAAAAAAAGGAGGTCTAGAGCTATGATTTTCCCAATTGTCGGAATCCTTCTCGCTACGTCTTCTATAATTTCGCCTAAGTATTCTCTACCGATCGTGAGTACTTGGGTGTCATAGCTCTCTCTCGAGCAACTACCACAATTTACTAGACGTATTCTCTCGAACTACGCTAGCTGGCACTAATTCACCGCTCACTACGATCGCACAAAGGTTTCGTTATCTCTAATCCCGCCTTTAAACCCTCCGTATTGATATCTCACATACGTTAGGAGTGATTTTGTTCAGCAACTACCTAAATGTGTTCTCTCTCTAGAGCAATATACACACTAAATAGGCACAGTCATTTGATGGTCATTCAATCAACAACAATAAACACGTAGTTGAACAAGTAGAAAAATCCAACGGCTCAATTATATAAAAAACATTATAAGAATTCATCCTCCAAAAGGTTCCATCAAAACCCTAGATAACGAATTAGTTATTCATAATAGTACACAAAACTACAATACTAGAATTCATAACCAATAATGAAAATAGGAAGAAGGAAGTGAAAAACTCGTGGAAAAATTCTCGGCCTTGCTCCTAGCGTATTCTTGCCTCCTTTGGTCGATTCTCCTCTCTGAAAACGTCCTCCTCTCTCAAAAGTGAGTTTAAAGACTATTTATATGGGATACGATTCGCATGGGGTGAAATAATACAAGCCCGCTTTGAAATAGCCTTTTTAGGGTAGCTCGTTCACTCTCTCGTGCGCACGTAAGAGTGAACGAGCGAAGTTCTTCTCTTTTGTTTTCCTTCTAGGTCTCTCGTGCACTTCCATGCCTTTTTGCCATAATCCGCTATTTTTTTCTCAAGCTTTTCCTCAGCTAGCTCGTTTACTCTCTCGTGTGCACGCGAGAGTGAACGAGCAAAGTCCTTCTTTTTTCTTTTGCTCCTACACATAAGAATGCACGTAAGGAGCACAATTCACTACAAAAACTCATGTAATCTACTTTAACTACACAAGTAAGAGATGAAAGTACACCAAAAAATATGCATTTTTGGCCGTTTATTAACACCCACACTTAAACTCTTGCTCGTCCTCGAGCAACTTTCAAAATTAAGTACAATGGCAAGAAACACATTTTCAAAATATACTCAAGCATCATACCAATGACAATGTCTTATGCCAACACTTATAACTCTACATAAGAACTATTGACATCTTTCTTTAAAAGTAGATCCATGCTAAGACTATTTAAAATATTTGTGTGACTTCTTCTAACATCCTAACCTCAATAGATGACTCCAATACATTCCTTACTATGACTCACTTCTTGTGTCAACTCAAAATGCTTGGACTTTACCAATCATTTGTAAATCATGTGCTCTCACCTCAATTAAAGAGAGAAATTAGTCCACACACTCAAATATGCACTCAAGTATAATTTAAGAACTTACACATCGAAAGAATTCGCTCACTCTTACAAAGAAATTCATGTGCATCCCGAGGTCGTACCAAAGGCTTGCCCGTAGTGTATGTCTCTACTAATCTAAGCTTGCAAAGTCCAGGATCAATTAGGTCTTTCCAGGTTGTAATGTAGGCTAAGGGGTAGGTAGGATATATTTAGGTATAGTGAATAACCCTCCTAAGCACTTGAATACACTACACTTATTTTCAAATACATACTCTTCATGACCAATTCAGGCAATGCCACGAAATCATATAAAATTTGGCCCTTCTTCTTTAAGCACAACTATGCATTCACTAGCTCGGATTAAGAGGAATAGGAGGTGTATTTTCTAAAAGTTTTTCATTTTTCTTTGAATTTTTTTCCTCTCTCTCTCTTTGTTTTCCAACACTCTCCATACTTGGGTTGCCCGGCTAATGATTTTTCAAAACTTACGTGCACCTTTTGGCTTTTCTGTGTTTCCACTCAAAAGTATCCTCAACTCTCACCTTACTCTTCTAGCGACTTTAGCGCTTTCGGAGGTAAAGGTTCAAAAATATCTAATTAAGAACAAAAAGTGAATCGGCTTGTAATGTGGGTGCTAACGGAAAGGTTTATAGGCTCAAATTGGCTATCTACGGATAATTTTATTTATGATGGCATTCTAGCTCAATGGACAATCAAAGAAATGCCTACATCATCTCCTAGACTCACAAAACTTACTTATTTCACTTCGAGTAACACACGGGGCAAGTTCTAGACTAACACAGGATAACACAGAATGTAATCCAGCCTTACCTCACACAATACACACGATTCACTCCGGACGGTTTAGACCGGACACTCAAGTTAAACAACTAAGCATAGTCATCATATTAACTCAACACATGGGAAGTAATCACAGGAGTCAACAAATGAACTTAAGCGTTAAAGGAAAGTCACTTATATTCTCAAGGCATGTGGGCACATAGAGCACGAAGAAGATAATTAATTCAAATATTACAACTCTAAGTCCCGACATAAAACATGTCAAAAAATACAAATACTCAAGTTCTTCTCATTCCATTATCGGTTCTAAAAAGAAAAACGAAACTCTTTTTGTATTTTTTTTTTCTTTAGACTTTAGTTTCTCAAGAAAACTGTCAACAAAGTCCAGCGTCGGGAAAAGTCTAAAACTTATATGAAATTCTACTCTAAAAAAAATTACTACCTGGTTCAAAGAGTCATCCCTTGGAAAAGAAAAATGGCCATAAGAAAAACCAAGGGGGATTATTTCTACCTAATTTTTATTTAACATACATAATAGCACAAGAAATTACCCAGACAGTCTTCTCCTACCCCACACTTAAAATTATGCATTGTCCCTAAGGCACACCATATTAATAAGAGGTTAAAAGAAACTCCGTGGCAGGCCAAAGGCCGAAGCACTAGCAGCTTTTGGGGTACTCAGACTTCTCCCAGGCCTGATCCTTCGTGCAAGTATCTTATACTTAGTTTCAACCATCTGGTTTGCTGTTGCATCCTTCCAATGGCTTTGCTTTCCATGATCCTAGAAAAGCAAAAATTGACACTGCAAGAATAATACTATAATAAAAAATAAAGAATAAAGAATAAAAATTAAAAATTAAAAAAATAAAACTGGGTTGCCTCCCAACAAGCGCTTGATTTAACGTTGCAGCACGACGCGAATCACTTTTTGTCTCCACCTCGAGCTTGTGAATTGAGCCTCAAGTTTTGCTTCAAACTTATGATTATGCTCCTGGGGTAGTGGAACAAATCTAACTGGCCCGAGAAAACAATGTAGTATTCTGCACTTCTTGGCCTTTAGAGGAGGTATGTCATCCCGACTTTCTTGCGAGAAGAATTCCAGAATGTAGGCACCTTGTTCCTCATTCCTTGACTCCTCAAGTGGCTCAGATGACTCTATCTCTGTATCATCATCCAAACACAATGTGAAAAAATGCTTGGAGTTTGGACCAATGCGCTCAACTACATAAACTTTGGGACAGTCAACATCCTCAACACCAATGACACTAGAATCAACTAAATATGTATCCTTAATGTCCTTAGTTGATTCTAGTATCTCTTCCACAGCGTCGTCATCCTAAAATTCTAGTTTGATTGATTGTTGGTGTTCTACTATGGACCCCTCTATTGGTACCTCAATTTCTATCTCTGATGCACACTGCTCCTGGCTACTATTCATAATATTATCTTGTTGAGCATTTAAAGCCTCAACCAATTGCCTCACTTGTGCCTCCAGGTTAAGAATAGTTGCCTCTTGCCTTTGGATAGTATCTCATTACCTTTGGTTAGTATCCCCTAGCCTTTGTATTTGCAGTCGTTTCTCATTACTTTGTTGCATGAGGTATTTTAACATATCTTTGATCTCATTCAGGTCAGCTTCCCTGGGTTCTTTGTTCCTATTAACTTCACCAGAAAAAGTAGAACCATCATAGTAAGGGGTTGGGGGAGGATAAGACATATAAGCACAACCATGAAAATGACCACCTTGACCACCACACATATCACACATTCCACATAAGATTGAGTTGGTGCACATAACTCGCTCTCGAGAATATTTTGGTAATTTTACCATGGGTGATTTCCTATACAATATGCATAAGGAGGACCAAAATTAGAATTACCAATTTTAAAACTCTCATAATTCTAAGATGCCATGTTTCTAAAATCAACAAGTAAAACAAAAATAAAAAAATCAAATACAAGAAAACAAAAATAAAAATTCAAACTTGCAACCTAGCAATATGTACGCCTACAACTACACCATTAGTTCCCTGGAAACGGCGCCAAAATTTGATCACGCCCAACACTAGTCCTAAAAAGGATAAGCGGTCACTTCAAATATAATCCGATCTAAAAGTCCGGAATCGAATCCCATAGAGAACTAAGGTTTAACTATAACTGTTGACTATCACTAAGAAGACAAACTCGAACAATACCTGAGTTATAGATATAAAGATGCTTATGTTAAACTAATTAACTAACAAATTAAAGGAGTGAACTAACAACTAAAGATACTGAGGGGTGGAGACAAGATTAAGGAGGTCTAGAGTTATGATTTCCTCACTTGTCGGAATCCTTCTCGCTGCGTCTTCTATAATTTCGCCTAAGTATTCTCTACCAATCGTGAGTACTTTGGGTGTCATAGCTCTCTCTCGAGCAACTACCACAATTTACTAGACGTATTCTCTCGAACTACGATAGCTGGCACTAATTCACCGCTCACTACGATCGCACAAAGGTTTCGTTATCTCTAATCCCGCCTTTAAACCCTCTGTATTGATATCTCATATACGTTAGGAGTGATTTTGTTCAGCAACTACCTAAATGTGTTCTCTCTCTAGAGCAATATACACACTAAATAGGCACAGTCATTTGATGGTCATTCAATCAACAACAATAAACACGTAGTTGAACAAGTAGAGAAATCCAACGGCTCAATTATATAAAAACGTTATAAGAATTCATCCTCCAAAAGGTTCCATCAAAACCCTAGATAACAAATTAGTTATTCATAATAGTACACAAAACTACAATACTAGAATTCATAACCAATAATGAAAATAGGAAGAAGGAAGTGAAAAACTCGTAGAAGAATTCTCCGCCTTGCTCCTAGCGTATTCTTGCCTCCTTTGGTCGATTCTCCTCTCTGAAAACGTCCTCCTCTCTCAAAAGTGAGTTTAAAGACTATTTATATGGGATACTGTTCGCATGGGGTGAAATAATACAAGCCCGCTTTGAAATAGCCTTTTTAGGGTAGCTCGTTCACTCTCTCGTGCGCACGTAAGAGTAAACGAGCGAATTTCTTCTCTTTTCTTTTCCTTCTAGGTCTCTCGTGCACTTCCATGCCTTTTTGCCATAATCCGCTATTTTTTTCTCAAGCTTTTCCTCAGCTAGCTCGTTCACTCCATCGCGTGCACGCGAGAGTGAACGAGCAAAGTCCTTCTTTTGTCTTTTGGTCCCGAATCAATTTGTTTTGCTCATTTTTCGTCCAACTTGCTCCTACACATAAGAATGAACGTAATGAGCATAATTCACTACAAAAACTCATGTAACCTACTGTAACCACACAAGTTATGAGATGAAAGTATACCGAAAAATATGCACTTTTGGCTGTTTATCAATGAGCCAACACTTCATTCATCTGGTTGTGATGAGGAAAATATCTAAGAAACCACTTGAATCTCTCCTAAGATGAATATAAAGACTCGCCCGACTTCTGTTTAAAGGAGATTATCTCACTTCTGATCTTTATAGTTTTGCCTGAGGGAAAGAATTATGCCAAAAAATTTCTAACCATATCATTTCATGATGTATTAAATTTAGTCGGTTCCAACTTTAACCACCTCTTTGCTTCGCCCAACCGAGAGAACAGGAATAGTGTGAGCCTCACATAGTCCGGAGTGACTCCCTTAGTGATATAAGTATCACTAATTTCCAAGAACTTCAGAATGTGTTGATGTGGATCCTCATGTGAAAGACCCATAAATTGCCCATTTGCATGTAGCACCCGGATCATGCTCTATTTCATCTCAAAGTGCCCATTGATTCTGGGCTTCACAATGGTGGAGGTGACATTAGCAATGCTAGGCCTCGCCACCTCCTGAACCGTTATATGTTGCTCGTCTTCCATGTTCATAGGTAATTGAACAAGTACCTGAAGATTATCTTTGTCCCTTGCTTCTCTCAATCTCCTGTGAAATGTCTCAGGTTCTAGGTCAAAGCCTTGAAGTTGAAGTCTATCTTGGCTCCCGACCCTTTGCATTCAATCAAAGTTCCTGAGATCATAACAACTAAAAAGAAATGTTAGACTTGACGAAATAGATAACCAAAGTAAAAGCTAGTAAAATAGTTAATATTCAAGTCCCCGACAATGGCGCCAAAAACTTATTGCTCTCAAAAGCACACGCAAGTGTACGTAGTCGTACAAGTAATATAATAATAAGAAGAGGTGTCGAACCCACAGAGACTTGTGTTAACTACCTGCTAATTCTACCAAAATTATTATTCAGTCGAGTCAATAAGAGATTAATAGCATGATTGTAACTAAGCAATGAATGTAACAATTAACTAATAAATCAAGCAGATAATGGTTGTTGAGAATTCAGTAGAGATGAACATCCCAGAGTTGTGATCTATTTACCATTCCTATTGGGTTCTAATTAACTCTCTCTTTCAAACAATTCGCTCATGGTTGTTAATTAATCGAGTAACTGTTCCCCTAGCATTCTCCCAAATTATTACTCGCCTATTCAAAATAGATTAACGTCTTTATTCCTATGGAATCAATCTATTAAGAATGCATTAAGATTACGATATTCAATTAAGCATGATGACTAGGTATATTCCTATCCTAACCACAAATCCGCCCCCCACTCAGAGTTAAGATCATGCCCTCTTCTACTCTTCCGTAATCTAGACATAGCTTTTCCAAGAATAGCATAGATAGTAAATAGAACCTAACTGTTCGCCAGACAATTAAGCAATTAATCATAGAATTGAAGAAACAACCATATATTAGCGAATTATAATCAAGGTAAAATTAATTTCGAACAACAATATTCACGGCTAAATCATAACCTCAGAACGTATGGGTTTTAGCCACTTATGCTAAAGTCTAACAATTTCATAAGTGTTGAATAGTTGGAAATACTAAGAAAGATGAAGAAAAAGTGAGAATCCTTGCTCCCGAGTGTTCCGTGTGTCTTTTTGTAACAACCCAAAAGGTCGATTTGAAATTAGCATTCCGCTCGGCAGCTTAAGGTCTCGAGCAGCTTTATATTATGTATTATGACTTGCATGTATGGCCGGATTCAGTTTTCGGATGATTCAGGATCAATTTTGAAGAAAGATTCTTGTTTTAGAAGCTTAAGCGGTAAGAGTTGACCGAAGTTTGACTTTTGTGTAGACAACTCCGAAATGGAGTTGGATGATTCCAATAGCTTCGTATGGTAATTTTGGACTTAGTTGTGTGTTCGAATTTGGATTTGGTGGTCCGTAGGTTAAATTGATGCCTTTCGGCGAAAATTGGAAAGTTGAAGGTTTGGAAGGTTGAGAGGTTTGACCAGGAGTTGACTTTGTGGATATCAGGCTCGGATTGCGATTTTGAGAGTTGGAATAGCTCCGTTATGTCATTTCGGACTTGCATGCAAAATTTGAGTCATTCCAAAGTGATTTGATATGATTCGGCGCAAGTTGTAGAAGTTGAAAGTTCATAAGTTCATTAAGTTCGATTTGAGGCGTGATTTGTAGTTTGATGCTGTTTTATATTATTTGGGACCTCGAGCAAGTCCGCATTGCGTTATGGAACTTGTTGGTATGATTGAACGGGGTCCCGGGGGCCCCAAGTGTGTTTCGGATGGGCTACAGGCCATTTTCTCATGTTTTGGATTGCTGACCTGATATCTGGTGTTCCCGTATACGCGATCGCGAGGTTCAAGCCGCGCTCTCATAGCATGTTCTTATGGCTGGTATATTTCTTCTTCGCGTTTGCAATGACGAGGTCGTGATCTCGTGCCTTTGGGAAGCTACATCATCGTGTTCATGTATTGTGGTGGCGATCGCGTTGTTAGTTACTAGGCTGGGGGAGGCCATGAGTGTTACCCTTGGCGTTCGCGGAGTGTCACCGCGTCCGCTTAGCTTTAGGACTCTGGTGCATCGCGTTCGCATCTCCCTTTTCGCGTACGCATAACACATCCTTGGCAACTGATGATTTTCTTCTTCGTGATCGCATACGAATTTCCGCAATCGCGATGCATGTTATCTGGGCAGAAATATAAAGAACTCTATTTTGAGGATTTGGCCATTTTTATCATATCTTGAGTTGTAGACCTCGGATTTGAGCAATTTTTGAAAGGTTCTTCACATGTTAGATTGGGGTAAGTGTCCTTTACCTGAATTTGATTTTATTTCATAATTTTATCTTTGTTTTCATCACTAAATTAGTGGTTTGAGTTGGGGGAAAATTGGGAATTTTGTGAAAACTTTCAAAAATGTAAAATGATGATTTGAAGGACGAATTAATGTCAGAATTGGATAAATTTAGTATGGTTGGACTCGTATCGGGTTGGGTATTCGGATTTTGTGAATTTTATCGCGTTTCGAGGTGCGGGCCCGGGTTGACTTTTTGGCTTGACTTCTTAGTTTTCATTAAAGATTGATTCTTTATTATCCGGATTTGTTTCCTATGATTTTTATTCATGCTATGAAGTTATTTTGGCTAGATTTGAGCCGTGTGGAGGTTGTTTCACACAAGAAGGTCAATTTAGAGTATCAGTCTAGCTTCTTTGAGGTAAGTATCTTGCCTAACTTTGTGTGGGGAAAATACCCCTTAGGATTTGAGTCGTTTTTGCTATTTGTGTCATATAAAACCCGTGTACGCGAGGTGACGAGTACGTACTTGGGCTTATATGTGGAAATTGACCGGTTTAGAATCTTAGGCATCTTTTGTGTACTTTTTTGGAATTATTAGCACATGTTATATATTTTATTCGTCATGTCTACTATCACATGCTTTATTTGAAGTTGTTGTTACATGTCACATTCTCTACTTGTCAAGTTTGCTCTTATATGATTTATTTCGAGTTGTTATCACTTGTGTTATTATGTGATTTCTTTTATTGTGGAGCTACTCTTAGTTGAAATTTTCGTCACATGATATCCTTTGTTGCCGGGTTGTTCTCATGCATTTAGACGTAGTACTAGTTTGTGTCATCTCATTCATTGTTAGCCTAATTCATACACTAAAGTTTGAAGTTTGCCATTTCATGGAAGTACTTTCACTATCGAGGTTATCTTTAAACAATTAATTGTAGTTGAAGTTATTGAGAGTCATTAATCTATTCTAATTGAAGTTGTGTTTAAAGGGGGTGTTGTTCTTTTTTGAGTTACTTTTCCGTTCATTTGGTTATTATTAAGATTCTATATACATTGTGTTGAGTCATGGGCTATTTGTTATGAAAATGGTTGATATCGTTGAATCTTTGGAACGGTTGTGGCCCACGGGCACTTGTGATACGAGTTTATATGTTGTGTTGTTGTGATGATAGCACGTGTGAATTGTTGTGTGGTTTGGTTGTTGTTATTCGAAGTATAAGGGTGGCATTTCACTATTGTTGTTATGCGGGGTATAAGGGTGACATCTCGTTGTTGTTGAATATACGGAGTAATACGGGTGGCTATTGTATTATTGTCCGGGCGGAGCGATAAGGATAGCTATTGCACGGAGTGATACGGGCGGCTATAGGACAGATAAGGGTTGGCTATTGATAATTTTAGGGTGGAGTGATACAGGTGGCTATCATAAAGATAAGGTTGGCAATGTCAGGGATGATGTGTGATGGTTGGAAACATTGTGTTGGTGATTTTCATGTGATGCTGTACTTTTCCTTGTGTTTGTCATACACCTTGCATGACTTGCTTTGTTCTTTCGATGAGCTATTCAATGTCTTTAATATTACTTATTGACTTGGGCTGCAGTAGTACACTCGCACAAGCATACACCGTGGCATGCCACTTGTACTAGCTCAAGAGTATGAAATTTGACATTTATTGGTCATGCCTATGTGTCCTTGTATTATCTGTTTCCATGTTGATATTGAGCTTGTGACCATGTGGGGCGGATTGCGATTGTGAGCCTGTGACCATGCCGTGCAGATTGTTATTGTGAGCCTGTGACAATGCCGGGCGGAATGTGATTGTGGGCCTGTGATCATGCCGAGCGGATTGGGATATTGGCACGTGAATTGTCCGTGTGGTTGTGATGAGAGATGTGGGCACGAGGTACCGTAAGTATATGATTTTGAGTTGAGATTCGTGACTTTTGACTATGAGATGAAGTACCACGGAGTGATTTCCCTATGAAACTTGTGTTAGAACGACTTGATTAATTGATTATCGTTTGTGTTCCTTATTTTGGTTTTATTGATACTTCATGGTGTTTTTATTGCTTTATTATTTATATCACTTGTTGGTTCTTATTACCATTTACTGATTCCCGCTTTTCATTATTGGTTTTATACTTCTATACTACCTAGGATATTTTATCTAGCGAGTGTCTCGACTTGTACCTCGTCACTACTCCATCGAGATTAGTCTTGATAGTTACTGGGAACCAACAATGGTGTACTCATACTACACCTCTGCACATTTTTTGTGCAGATCCAGGTACTTCAGAGTCTATTGATTGTTAGATAGCGGATCACATATTGTTGCGTAGACTTCAAGGTATACCTGCCATCGCGTTCGCAGGCCTCGGAGTCACCTACGGAAGTTATATTTTGTACAGTTTATTTTTATCCGGAACAATTATACTTAGAGATTTTCTAGTGAACTCAGTAGAGCTTATGACTTGTACTACCGTTTTGGGATTGTTGGCTTTGTACAGAAATTTCTGTTTCATGTTCAATTTGTGTCACGACCCAAAATCTACTATAGGTCGTGATGGCACTCAACTTCGTCGTTAGGCTAGCCAACACTTAATTATTCATCCTTATTACTTTTCGAAATCATAAATTTTATTAAGGAAGGAAATTTACGCTTTTAAATTCACGGAAACATACATAATTAGTAGTTTATAAAAGAAATGAAAGGCGATGATATATATATATATATGGTCAACCAATGATTGATAGGTCATTCCCTCCCTATCCGTCTCTTGATCCCTCATTCCACTAATCCGTTGTTACTGATTCATTCAAAGCCCTCCCTACTTCAATGGAAAGGGGGGAATCGCCATTTCATAGCCGCTCCTCTACGACTACCTTTCGCCCAACATGATCACGAATGAAGACTGAGATAGTACCACAACACAGGGGTTAACATAAATGACTCTATGGAAGTCCTCTCCCACTTGAAAGCTAAATAAGGAGAAGAAGTGCCCTAAATCAATGCATTCCATTATTAGCAGAGGTTCCTTCCATATAATCCCTCGAAGTATTTCGCTCACCTTCGAAGAGTGAAAGGATCATTCAAAGCAGACTAAAGGCATAGGGCAAAGGAGCTTAGAAGGGTGACGGAGGGGAGTAGTAAGGTATGAAATCACTTAGATAGAAGCATGTTGAATGACGGAACAATGACTTCATGCTTAAATTCTAAATTTGAGATTTCTGACCTTGAGAAATGATGTAAGTGATAGATGGAATCATTTAGTAGGCTAGTTCCGTTTTCGATTGAGAAAGCGGTGTACAAGGTTAGATAGGAGACTTACCTCAACTAGCTCCTGTGAAAGCGGCATACTCTCGTCACCTCGTGCGTACGTAGCACCCACAGTTAGTTGCACATAACAATAATTATCACCTAGGGGTAGTTTCCCCCTCACAAGGTTAGACAGGAGACTTACCTCGCTCCGAAGTTCCATAACCTGCTCCAATACCTCTCAATTTCTTCAGCTCAAAGTCAAACGACCCGAAACTAGCCAAACAATGTGTAAATCAATCAAAATATACTCCAATGCTCATAATTTAACAATCTATAATAATCCCCAACTCCGCTCGAAAAGTCAATAAAGTCAACCCTTGGACCCAAGTGCCCGGATTCCTAATTTTTCGAAGATAAATTTTATCCATAACATTACAAACTCAAATATATGATTTATTCCCAATTTCGTGGTCAAAATCCAAAAATACCAATTCTAGGTTTTCACTTAAAATCCCACAATTTTCACAATTTTTCATGTAGTTACAAGCCCAAATTCGTATATTTAAATCACAACTTGGCGAAATTACTTACCTCATGATTGACGATGAAAATGACGCTCCAAAGTCGCTCCAAGACCAGTCCCATGGAAGAAATGAAATGAAAATGAGCCAAACCCACGTACTTGAACAACCCCTCTTCCCAGCGATCATCGCATCCGCGGTCCCTTGACCGCTTCTGTGGTTCCGAAAGTGCGGCCAAAAATTCCACTTCTGCGGTATTCTCCTAAGGCCTCCCTCATTCGCATCTGCGGGCACAAATTCGCACCTGGCGAAGGCACACCTGCGCCCGTCCCTCCGCTTCTGCAGAAATGTCCCTGCTATCCGCTCCCGCTTCTGCGCCTTTATTTCCGCTTCCTCGATCACGCAGGTGGGGAAAACATCTTCGCACCTGCGACCTCAGTCCAGCCTTGCCCAGGTCGGACTGCGGTCCTTCCTGCGCAGATCCGAAAACACCAGCATCCAGAACTTCCAATTTTTCCTTAAGTCTAAAATCCAACAATTGATCACCTAGAATCCACCCGAGGCCCCTTGGACCTCAACCAAATATACCAACGCGTCCCCAATTGTGATACGAACTTAGTCAAAGCCTTAAATCATGCTAAATAACATCAAAAGTACGAATCAACAGCCAAAATCTTTATTTCAACTTTCCAACTTAGAAACTTCGCCAAACGCGTCCAAATTAGACTTAAACATCCCGGAATGACGTCAAATTTCGTGTGCATGTCACAAATCACTATACGAACATATCCCAAGGCTCGGAACCCCAAACGGGAATCGATAACATAAAAATCCACTTCAAACCAAACTTATGAAATTCTAAAACTTTCAAAATGCCAACTTTCTATAATAAGTGCCGAAATACTCTCGGACCACCCGATACTCAACCCGAACATACGCTCAAGTCTGAAATCATCATACGAATCTATTGGAACCTTCAAATCCCGATTCCGAGGTTGTTTACTCAAAAGTCAAACCTTAGTCAATTCTTCCAACTTAAAGTTCCAAAATTAGAATTTTCCTTCCAAATCAACTCCGAACTTCCCAAAATTCAATTCCTATCACACGTACAAGTCATAATACATGAAATGAATCTACTCGAGGCCTCAAACCGCCGAACAATGCGCTAGAGCTCAAAACGACCGGTTGGATTGTTACATTCTCCCCCACTTAAACGTACGTTCGTCCTCAACGTACCAAGAACTATTCCGGAGTTGTCCAAAATCACCGTTTAATACCTTGTGCACCTACCCGTGCCACCACAACCCAGTTGAGCAAATCAGCTCGAGCCAGACCGAAGATCCTCCCTTTTATTTAGTCAATAAGGCTTAGAACCAAATTCCAACCTTCGAATGTCTTTACAAAACCTAGTTCTAACATACGAACGTCGTAACAATCGTTACACACTGTACCAAAACATGATCAGGCACCCATGCTGACATCACCCAACGCACCGCATAACTCATTTGTCTAAGGCAACCTCCTCCAAGCACAACAGCTGCAATTTCACTTACCCAAAGCCCGTAGTATACCTCGTAACACATATAAGCCCTGTTCAACCTCTAGCGATACTTCCAAGCCGGAAAAGATGTGTAGAAATTCATAACCACCTGCCGAATCAACAAATCATGGAGTCTCTCCTCCCGACAAGGACCATTACCTCATTCTGACTGAATAATGATATTTGTTCTTTAATATACCTTATATAAATTTGATTGTACCTATTTCAAGTACAAAAATCTCGTCTCACCTAGTATAAGTTGTCAGGCAATAAGCCACCCCAAACACTAACCAAGATCTCATATGACACCATTAATGCATCGACAAGCCACAACTTGAATAGGACACATAAAGCGGAACGAACTCTGGGAAAGAACTACCTAACCCACGTGCGAATAAAATGGTCGAACAGATGCCATGAACCCTTCTCAAAGAATGAGAAACAAACTACACACGAATAGACATAGGGAACCATACTCAACATCTCACAGTTGCGGTGTGCAACTCGATTCACACATGGTACCGTTGCGGCGTGCAACCCGATCCAAACACGATACTGTTGCGGCGTGCAACCCGATCTCAATAACATACCCGTGGCGACGTGCCACCCGATCCACACATAACAATAAATACAGAAATACCTATCAAGCCATAATGCTTATACCTGCGAAATACCTGAATACCAACCTCAAGCACGCCAAGTGCAAAAATACAACCTCGGAGAGATGGATAGCGCCATACGCTTTCCCAAGTACGACTATGGTGCAATAAATGATCTGCATCTCGAGAGCCATCCTGCTCATATAACACCACAAGCTACAGGGGAACACAACACATGTGCGAATAATCAAGCCGTCTCACAACCCGCATGGCACAATAGAGTGGAACAACTATCGATGAAAATACCTGCAATGCCCGAAGGCTCCTCCGTAAGCAACGCTATGCTGAATGAACACATCCGACTTGATGTAGAGAACACATTCACATTAGACCCAACAATGGACCTCAAGCCGATTCCGATCATCCCATATTGGATCAACAACCTTTCAAGGATCCACAATAGCCTTATTCATGACACACACGAGCAGTCGTCCCAATCCAGAACGAACTCCCACAGTTCACAACCAAAGGAATAGAGCGCCTTCCAGGCATAAACTCTCACATTAATGATAGTACCAAAACTCTCCATACTTGGTTCCAATTATAACCATCAAGTGGCACACGATGCCTCTCACCCTGGACACGATTCTCAGGTGACACTAAGATAGTGTCAGCATCCTCTAAACATCTGAAGTTTTCCCTGCTCATCCAAGCTCGTGACATACTTATCAACACCAAACCTCGACCTTGGTCCTCAACTTCCAAATTCTCATACCGCTCACTGCACCTATCATGCAGCTATGCGAGAGTACCAGAATTCATCATAATCCCTGAACTACAAGTAGAATGAATACTTCACTTGCTAGAAACCTTCCCACTTAACTCATTTAAGAAGAACCATTGCAACACGCAGTTGAATTCCCATAATCGCATAAAATACAAACCCAAATCGTGGTCTAAACCTCCATAACTCTTCCGAGATCCATTACACATAACAAGGCCATTTAAATCAAATGCCTCCCAAATCAATCAAATTATGGTGGCTGTCAAGCTCGCACGTACGACCACAACCACCTGTATAAATAACACGCCGATGGAACTGATCATTGTTACAATCATGCTGGTTCAAACAATTACTAACCGACCCAACTTCTTCCAATTTACTCTTGACTTTCCTTAGGAATAATAATAGCTCCATTCAAAACATAATGAACTCAATCAGCACTCATGCCGAGTGACCCAAATCACGATACCACATCGTCTTGATAGCCTTGTACTATCTCATACCCTCCCCATACGCACAATAACATCTCCAACTGGTACACCCATTCTGAAGGACCTTCCGTGAATCCAAAATTTTTTCTTCCATTTCTCTAATACTGCGTCGCATACCCGATGATAAAATAGAAAATTTTCCAAGTATTCTTCACACTCTGCTGCAAAATCTCGATCTTCAGGAATATAACGAACCCAAGAGTCCTTAGACACCGCTCTTACATTCTTGAACCCATTAGAACTACTGTTAAAAGTCACCCACTCTGACTTGGTCCCAAATACAATCAAACTCCATCGCTATGTTAGCACATGAACACTCCCAAAGAAGCAACCGGATTAATTCTTTTCCTTGTACATCACATCCACCAGAAGCATAAACTCTGAGTCTTCCCAAAAACCTACACATGAATCGATAAGGCCAAATATACCACACATTCATCAATTTCTTTGCTCGAATTACCCTTGATGTTTCCTTTTTCTTAGTCATAACTAATCCACCAATGCACCAATTACCAGAAAATCGCACAAGCCCAAAACCACGCGATCCAATCATAGACGGTGGACTCCCCCACTTAGCTTTAAGCTACTATCTCATAAATCTAGAACCCCCAAAGATTCCTCCTTCTCAATTACCATGATCTCGCACCATCAAACTGCCAAATTTCTTGTAGTCTCTTGTTAAATTTTTTTGAACATTTCAAATCATCGGTCACAATCATATTCGACCTTCTGTTGGATAGTAAGTAGAACTCTTCGTAGAAACTTCATCAAAGTCTCGCAACCGGCGAACTGCTCACAGAAGATAACCCACCTGTGGAATACCATTTCGACATCTTCCATCGATACTTCACTAGGTACAACTACCACGAAATCAGTATACCCTCCTGAGCCCATGCCCGTCGACCAGCTGTACAAGTCTATTCAGTCCCCTATTGACATTAACTGAAAGTCCGACAATACATTCCAAACTCGGAGTCACATCGTATCCCATAACAATAATCAACCTCTTACACCCCTAAACACTCTAAGCCAACTTCCTTCTGTCATATTCAATCTACCCTATCACAGTAGACACCATTCCAAATAAAATTCGTAGACCTAATCACTGTCCACCATGATTCCCAAATCGCCCTAAACTCTTCTCAAGGCATGTGGCTATCCTACCATAGAATCCATATGCTACTCTGCCACTCCCACTTCAGTTAAACCATCTCCTTTAAGCAACTTCTCGACCTCTGCTTTTTATACTTGACCTGCTAGCAATTCAATCGCCACGACACGCCTCCCACCATGCCCTTCCTCATACTTCGTTGCCCAAATTTTGCCTCGAATCAAATCCATACCTGTAGCACCTGAACTAATAAATTTCTACCAACTCTAAACCTCTTAGAAGATCATCTTTCTCGAGCCATCAATATTAGAAACACCAACTCGATTTCAAAACCGCTATACTCCGCTATCTCTAACAATCGCTTCTCAGGCACCATTTCGCAACACCCTGCCCCAAAGGCCAATCGAAGAAGACCATAACACCGGCGAACCTTAATGCGTTCAAACAAGGACGACGACACCACATCACAAATGAGGATTCCACCACGCCCAAAATATCAAGTCTCATTACTCCATCAACCAAGGCCTGAACATTCATAGACTGATTGTCTTTCCCCCGCTGGAATTAAATGCCGAACCCCTAAACCACGCACAGAGAAATCCTCCTTTCGAATCATTCGCTCAACACATAGACAAGCACCCTACCATTACACCAACTGCGATAAACGCATGAACATCATTGCAATCTCTGTAGAGCCACAAAACCATAGGAAAATACCGATACTGAGCTGAAACGACAGAACATCCTTCCGCAATGCGATGAAAATAGCCTACCCGAACACGCAGGGATATCCTGTACCACGTCTGCAGTATCACTACAACTCCTCGACGCCCAATTGATAACAAGCGCTTCACATCGCATAAGATTGAGTAGGAAGGAAATAAAGGCATAAGCCTCAAGGGAATCAAATTGCACGATGAGTAATCAAGAAGGGAAGTGCTCCAAACAGCTATGTAACCTCTCGAAGATAAGTACAAACGTCTCCGTACCAATCAGCAAAACTCTACTAGACTTGCTCATGACTCGTGAGACCCGAGTAAAACTAGAGCTCTGATAACAAGCTGTCACGATCCAAAATCCACTATAGGCCGTGATGGCACCCAACTTTGCTGTTAGACTAACCAACACTTAATTATTATTTTTCGAAATCATAAATTTTATTAAAGAAGGAAATTTACGCTTTTAAATTCGCGAAAACGTACATAATTAGTAGTTTATAAAAGAAATAAAAGGCGATAATAATATAAAAATCTATAAGCATCACTAGCATATTCCAAAACCCGATGTCATAAGTGCATGAGCCTTTACTAAGGAGTACAATAATAATACAATATTTGTCTAGAATATAAATGAGACAGGATAAAATAAATAGTACGAAGGAGACTCTATTGACTGCGATGCATAGCTTGGAATGCAACTCATATAAGGTCTCCTCAATAGCTGCACATTCGTGCCAAGTTTATCACAAAATGAACCTGTCGGATCCTGCACATTTTGTGCAGAAGTGCAGCATGAGTACGTAAATCAACACATACCCAGTAAGTATCTAGCCTAACCCCGGAGAAGTAGTGACAAGGGGTCGACATCGACACTTACTAGAGGTCCAATAAAGCAATATGATAAATCATAAGCAAATATGAAGCACTACAATAATAATGGGGTAAACTGTAAGTTACACAACCTTCCAAAAATTTCTTTTAAAGATATAGATTTCTCCATCTCGTATTTTATCTCAACAACTCAGATGTATCAAGTGCCAGTATCGAATGGATAAGGAAAAACCTTATAAATTGTCGGGCAGCCGTGGAAGGACAATCTCGTGAATATTCGGACTGCTAGCGACATAACGCACGATTATGTCGAGGTCCTTCGATCTGATCCAAAATAATGTGTATACTACCGAGGGTCGAGCAGCATGAACCATAGATGCATCTATTATACTGCCGATGCGTTCGACCCACTCCACAAGAGAGGAAGGAAATTGTCGAATTACAAGACACGAGCTTACAATAAAGTACATGAGCACAGTAATAAATATACCCCTTTACATTTATCAAATATCTTGGCAACAACTCCAGGTGATAAAGCTCGGCCTAATATATTTATATGTTTCTAAATCAAATTTCAGTTAAAATTTTAATTAATTAAGCTAGCAAAATGAGTCCAAACAATTCAAATATTACAAGATAAAGTCCTAAGTCTACCTGGACATGAATATGTTTTAGCTACAAACGACCTCTCGTCACCTCGTGCGTACGTAGTACCCACAACTAGTTGCACATAACATTAATTATCACCTAGCGGTAGTTTACCCTTGACAAGGTTAAACAGGAGACTTACCTTGCTCCAAAGTTCCATAACCGGCTCCAATGCCTCTCAATTTTTTCAACTCAAAGACAAATGACTCAAAACTAGCCAAACAATGTGCAAATCAATCAAAATATACTCTAATGCTTATAATTAACAATCTATAATGATCCCCAACTCTGCTCGAAAAGTCAATAAAGTCAATCATCGGGCCCACGTGCCCGGATTTCAAAACTTTTCAAAGATAAATTTTATCCAAAATATTACGAACTCAAATATATGATTTATTCCCAAATCCATGTCCAATTTCATGGTCAAAATACAAAAATACCGATTATAGGCTTTCTCTTAAAATCCCACAATTTTCACATTGTTTCATGTATTTACAAGTCCAAATTCGTACATTTAACTTACAACTTGGAGAAATTACTTACCTCATGATTGACGATGAAAATGACACTCCAAAAATTGCTCCAAGGCCGGCTCTCGTGGAAGAAATGAAATGAAAATGAGCCAAACCCATGTACTTAAAAAGCCCTCTGCCCAGCGATCATTGCACCTGCTGTCACTTGACCGCTTCTACGGTTCAGTAGGTGCGGCCAAAAATTCCGCTCCTACGGTTCTCCTAAGGGCTCCCCCATCCGCATCTGCGAGCACAAATTCGCACCTACGAAGGCACACCTACGCCCGTCCCTCCGCTTCTGCGGAAATGTCCCAGTTGCCCACTTTCTGCTTCTGCGCCTTAATTTCCGCTTCCGCGATCATGCAGGTGCGAAAAACATCTTCGCACCTGCGACCTCAGTCCAGCCTTGCCCAGGTCACTTCTACGAGCCATTACCTCGCTCCTGCGGCACCGCTGCGGTCCTTCCTGCACAGGTTCGAAAACACCAGCATCCAGAACTTTCAGTTTTTTCTTAAGTCCAAAATCCAATCTGTTGATCACCCGGAATCCACCCGAGGCCCCCGGGACCACAACCAAATATATCAACGCGTCCCCAATTCTGATACGAATTTAGTTAAAGCCTCAAATCATGCTAAACAACAACAAAACTACGGATCAACAGCCAAAATCTTTTTTTCAACTTTCCAACTTCCAAACTTCGCCGAACGCATCCGAATTATACTTAAGCATCCCGAAATGATGCCAAATTTTGCATGCAAGTAACAAATCACTATACGAACCTATCCCAAGGCTCGGAACCCCAAACGAGCATCGATAACATAAAAATCCACTTCAAACCAAACTTATGATATTTTAAACTTTCAAAATGCCAACTTTCCATTATAAGCGTTGAAATGCTCTCGGACCACCCAATACTCAACCCAAACATACGCCCAAGTCCGAAATTATCATACAAATCCATTGGAACCTTCAAATTCCGATTCCGAGGTCGTTTACTCAAAAGTCAAATCTTAGTCAATTCTTCCAACTTAAAGTTCCGAAATTAGAATTTTCCTTCCGAATCAACTCTGAACTTCCCAAAGTCCAATTCCGATCACAAGTACAAGTCGTAATACATGAAGTGAATCTACTCGAGACCTCAAACCGCCGGACGACGCGCTAGAGCTCAAAACGGCCGGTCGGGTCGTTACAATTTGTTGGTTGAATTTTGCCATTAATTCAGTAAGTGTTAGGCTTACCTAGTCTTAAAGACTAGATGCCACCATCTCGACATCCTATGGAGGAAAATTGGGGTCATGACAGTTTTCCTCTCAAAGTGGCGTATCTCCCTCCATAATAGGTTTAGACTTCTTTTTATACGAGTTTGGGAGTATAGGACCGTCAAAACCTTATCCCGAGAAAAATAGGAGATTTCCTGTCATCCAGCAGGTAGGGTAGCGCGACCTGTTGGCCAAAAAATTTTGGAACTGTCTCTTTCTCGTTTTGTCCTCTTTTTGCTTCAAGTCGTACACTTTCGTTCTTACACTGCCTCCAAGTGACTCCTACACATAAAATACCACGAATTAGAATAAATCATTACATACACATCCGAAATCCCCGAAATATAAGTAAAATGCAATGTAATATACATATAAATATACATACTTTAAGACGAATATCACTATGTCCAAACGCTAGCTTAGTGTTTGGCCAAGCTTTTAAAAAGTACTTATAAATATATTTTTCTCAAAAGTGCTTTTCAAAAAAGTGCTTCTGGAGAGAAGTTACTTTTTTCTGCTTCTACTTCTACTCAAAAGCACTTTTTTTTCCTTCTAAAAGCTTGGCCAAATACTTCAACTTTTAAAAAAAATATGTTTTTTCAAAGGAAAGTACTTTTGGCTTTGGAGAAGTTTGGCCAAACATGCTATTAGCATGTTTAAGCTAACTGCGAGTTAGTTTGAACATGAAAAAAATGTGTGATTTATCCAAGAAAAGAGGAGTGAACCTCAACTATATATATATATATATATATATATATATATATATATATATATATATTTTAGACCACAAATTTTAAAAATCTTTTTTTCTTAATTAAACTTTGTGCCCAGTTAAACCTTGTCAAGTAAGATGGAATGGAGGGAGTTTTCTTGTTTTTAAACTTATTATTCCCTCTATTTCAATTTGTTTGTCCTAGTTTCACTTGGTACAAAATTTAATGAAAAGATGAAGACTTTTAAAACTTATGGTATTAAATATATAATAATATTTATGTGTCCTATAAAATTTTTGAAACTTTTGGTCCTATAAAATTCTTACCATTTGTGTTTTCCCATCTGTGTTTATTTTACTTTTTAAAACAAACCATATTCATGCTAAATGTGTTATTTTTTCAAGGTGGCGCATTCTTTTGGGCACATGGAATTGTTCTAGTGATTTATCCTTTGTAAAAGGGAGCTTTATTGTAGAAAGGGACAAGTAAAAGTGTAAGGAAAAGGTACTTATAGAAGTTTACTGTGTTATCTATCAAGACCCATTTCCATCACAATCGATCCACACGCCCGGGAAAATATTGGCCGCTGTAATTCATGTAGTTGAAAAGCCTAATTATTTACAGATGCCTGCAAAATTGGATGAGATCATATAGCTATATGGAACCCAGCTAGACAAGAGTTCGAACCTCTTCCCCCATATTTCCTCTAATTCGCAGTCCTGGTGATTTTTTTCATATATTTGGATTTGAATTTGATCCATTAAGTCACGATTACAAGGTAGTTTACGTTGTCTATTGTTGGAAGGAAGCAGGGTACGAGTTAGGTCCTCGTGTGTTTGCTGCCGTTTACTCATTAAACAAGGACTGTTGGAGAAATCTAACATGCAGCTTCGACCACAAGAATGTACAATTCATTGTGCTCCACCTGTGTGAATGGAGTTTATTATTATTGGTGTACAAGTACAACAACCTTAATTGCAGTCAGTCCTAACAGCTAGAAAAGAGTCTTTCTACTCCCATTTTTTGACGTGTTTGGTAAGATTGCGAGGCCTGTTTGAATTAAATGTTTGACAGGTTGTGTATAAATCAACATTATATTAATTGAAAGTTTTTATCTTTGTCTTGAAAATAGCTGTACTCACTAATACTATTACAGAAATATGAAAATCAAAGGAATTCAGCTTCAATTCCTTGTCGGTGATTTAGGTTTAGCCTTACAAGTTGCTTTGAGTCCATTCTGTAGGTAGGGATTTGGCGACCTTATTTTTCAGTTCATCACCATCTAACTATAAATAAAAATGTTATACTTTCTGAAAGAACCTTAATTACTAGTTCTTGTGTTTGCATAATGTTTTTAAAGAAGAAGACATTGTGAAAAGCATGCTTTTAGGAACCCATTCCCATGAATAGTCTTCCTAACAAGGATTTATTCTTTTGCATTACTAGTCTGCATCAATTGTGACCCGCATGGATCCACTCCATCAATTATAATTCATTCTACATAGGTTAATAATTTAGGTTAATTTCATAGTTGGCCATTCGACCAAAAATGTTTACAACCCCTGCCGATATACATAGATTATACACGACTATTTAGGTTAATTTCCCACGATTATGTGCGGCCCCAAAACCCGTTTCTCTGGATCAGACTAATATGGAAGCTCTCTCAATGATAACATTAACGATAAAGACTTCAAAAGACACATAAGATATTTACTAGTAGTACACGTTCAAATAGGAAGCTATTCTGAGGGCCAACGTTGCTGGATTCTACTTCTGTCCCCAGCTCGCTGTCACTTCCAAACAATAGATTCTAAAGCAGAAATCACTGGTCAAATTATGGGCATACCACCACAGTTTCAAACCTTTCTTCGTCTCAAGAAAAGCAAAAGTTAAACGAAAAAAAATAAATCCCGCGTTCAGGAATTGAAGGCTATAGGCCATGATTGCACCAACAGTTTCAACAAGTACCATAGGCCATGATAGCCATTGACTATATATTAAATAAGCAATACCATGTTGCTGATTACTGGCAAGTAATAATATTCAACTTTCTATGCTATACATGATCCATAATTCATTTAATCCCACTTCGTTACAAGGTACCCAACAATACTACTATTTATGTCTCATTCACATTAGCAAAATTTTCCACTAATTGCACAATGTTTAAAATTGAGAATCACGAGAGAACACGTTTTTTATTTTTCCTTTTGGAATCATTATCTAGACAATCTAGTACACATATTTGAAAGCCCAAAAAGAGAGTTAGCAAAGACTATATAGAACTCAAGATAACCTCAACTCAATGGGCAAAAAAAGTTTTGGAACATGTGAAAAAGCGAGAGAGAGGGAGAAACCAAGGGAATAATGCTCGATAGCCATCATATACGAGCAACATAGGAATTGGCCTGAGTCACATATCTCACCCACCGATAAGGATTATATGCTTTTGACTTCTTTGCGATTTGTAAATATTTCACCTGCAACAAAAATCCAGATATCAGGATAGAGATATATAAAAGATTAACAAACCCCAATCCATCACTTGTGGAGAAGAGATAATATACACCATTTATTTATTTATTCAACAATTATTTATTTGATTTATTTCTTGTGCAGGGTTATCTGCCACATGTCTGGAAACATCTAAAAGTTTGGTTTTTGTATCTGTTTGAGCTAGATGACATTGACCAATGTATAACACAGTTCAACACATTACATTAGTTATTGAATATATGTCCCTCACTCCCTGTCCTAAATCATTCTCTTCCCCTTTGGACAAGCCTTCCACAACCTTAGTTATCACTAGGAGTGGCAAACGGTCGGGTCTGGTCGGGTCCGGCCTGATATGGTTCGGGCCGAACATGGGTAATGAAAAAACGGATAAATTTTCTGACCCGACTCATATTTAATACAGATAAAAAATGGGTTAACTGGCGGATAATATGGGTAACCATATTATCCATGACTTCTTGAATATGATCACTTTTGGGAGAATTCCTAGTCTCTCAAACTTGAGGAACCCCCAATTTGAGGCTTTACAAATGTAAAAGTTAAACTCATTGGTTATCCATTGGTTACCTATTGATTATCCATTTTCTAAATGGATAATATGGTTCTTAATATGACCCTTTTTAAAAAAATTCATTATCCAACTCATTTTTTAGTGGATAATATGGGTAGTTAACTGTTTTCTTTTAACCATTTTGCCACTACTAATTATCACAGAGGGCAGCCTGACAAATGAAGTTATTGAACATATGTCCCTCATTCCCTATCCCGAATCATTCTCTTCCCCTTTATACAAGCCTTCCAACCTTAATTATCACAGAGGACAGCCTGACAAACAATCTCTATCACAGCCTCTCTCGAGAACAAACCTTGTTTAATGTGACTACCTCACTCATCTCTCCAGCTCAAATCTCAATTCCTTCAAAATGGATATCACACCTCTGCTGAAGAGATGAGGTAGCTAAATTGATGAAACAACTACTTTGAGGATCTCCTTCTATTTTCTCAGAGACACTATCAATGATTTATTTCATTTAATGTAATCCTTTTACTAGAACATAGGAGAAGAGAAAAAGATCAAAAGGAAACTCTTCGCCTAAACCAAAACAAAATTCGAGTTGGTATATCATGAACAAACAAATTTAATACTCCTACTAGGTGAGATGCTGTTTTTCTTGTAACTTATGACTAGAAATCTAATCAGATAACTGTTTACCTGAAGCCTTGAAGGATTATACATTGGGATTGTGAAGGTCATGCTTACTGGTCCAGCTTCCTTGGTGATATTTCCTGTATTAGGACCATAGGAGAATTACAAGAATCAAGTCACAATGTATCGAAGGGATGTTTGGTAACAGAACTGCAGGATACAGTACTGAAATAATAAACGAAATTGGCATATTTCTTCTTCATACCATGTGACTCTTGCGAAAATGTTAGCTTGGCACGTAATGTATGATCTGACCCACCGAGAACCTGTATCAAATTGCAGATCAGTAATTATTTTAAGGAACTTTTAGATAATAAGTCTGCCTAGACTAGGTAAGAAGAATCGCTTTAGAACGATGGATATATTACCTTCTTCAAACTCCACTCAAGCCTCTTATTGGATTCCTTAAAATCAGTTGTTTGACCAACTGCTCCAGGTTCCAACTCAAAGCTTACTCTACAAAGTTGGTGAGGGTAGACAAGGTCAGTTACTTTGGTGCACCTTCAACATAATAAATACTCCAAATGACATGCAAGATTAGAACGTACCAGAATGCCCAGTTGACGATGAGAATGCCCCAAAAAGAAATGCCAGCAAAAAAAAAAAAGGCGATAAAGATGCTCTGGAGTAGAGGGTTAAAGTGAAGACTACCTGCTTGTATATGTAGGCAGCGGCATTTGCACCAAGATTGTATTCGCGGTGATGTCTGAAGGAAATTCAGCACGGATCTTCAAGATGACTTCAGCCTAATAGAGCAAAAGAAGTCCCAGTTATCTACATACTCATAAAACTGACAATAGAAAAGCAAAAAAGAAGTTACAGAAAGCTGTGCTATCACTCTATTCCTTGACACAACAAATATGCAGACAACTACCTAAACCACAACTTATTACAAGGAGTTTTAGTTTTTTCAAATTGGAGGTAAATGTTGTCTACCTTAAGTGATCCAGCTTCCTCAATCAAAGTATTAATGCGAAAGGGAGGCTTGAATTCCTGGGTTATCCGGTAATTCATGACAGGGAATTCACCGTCAGGTGGAACCTAATAAAGCAGCATGATTTAGCATCAGATCTCACAGGGAAACAACAATGGATCACAAAAAGATAATAAATATATCAAGAACATGCTTTCTCTAACTTCACTTCTAATGTCACTCACTAGAGTCAGGGTCCTGTCCACATCAAAACTATCAAGGTGCACAGATTCATGGAAGTTGCAATCATCCAGTATTACTGCTCCAGAACCAGCCGAACCTCCATAATCTATTAGAATAAAATGTGATATCATCACTTCTTAGATCATACCAATTGCACCACATGGGTAAGTGGAATACAGGAAATAAATGCAATTTAGAAGCAACACAATTCTCAGATTGCAAGATAATTAACATGTGGTGAATCATCATTCTGCAGAAAAAATGCAGTAGTCCATTAGTGACTAGAACATTAGATTACCATAAACTGATCTCTCACCGGCCCTTCCAATGCTCAGATCCTCGTTTAGAGCTAATCTAATTTCTGGATTACCAGTAAGATAGCTCTTCATTTGGATGGTCCCATCAATTTCAGAAGTCAATATATATCCCTGTATTCATCATAATGATAAGAAATACGTACTAAAGGACAGATAAACTACGCATTTTACACGTATAAAGAATATATTTTATTGGAATCATACTTAACAAAAAATAACTTACTTCAATCAAATGAGATTAAACCTTTTAAACAATCAGTATCAGAAAAAGAATCTATTTGAGTGCCTAAGAGATGCTTGATTAACAAAAATCAGAATTAACCATCCTAATATCTTCTCATAGGAAAACAACAACAAAAATTAAAAGGTTTCAGTTCAACAATCTTTCCTATGCATTTACTCCAAGTAATTTTCCCTTCAATGAGCAAATCAAGACATGCTTTAGCATCCCATGATGTTGCTGCAACAGGAGAGTAAAACAATTGAAGTTTCAGAATCAAAGAAGAAAACTCACACTTGAGCTGAAAGTAATGCTTATTTTTTCAATTATATCCACGAAAATTTCCTCCCTCTTTCTTCCCCCAGGTTCATTTGCCACAACAGATTTAGTAATTGCTGTCCCTGGCATTCTTTTGGTTCCTTGCTGCATTTAACAAGGTCAATAGCATAAACGAAGGTACAACTATAAATCAAATGAAATGAAGAAAATTAAAATCTGGTCTGGTCCTTTGCGAACAACACAGCATAAAATACCATGAACATGGCAGCAGGACCAAGAGGCGGCAGACGGCCAGCATCAACCATAATTGGCTCATTAAATATGTAAGACTTCAAGACTTCTGTCGAAGTTGTTTGCACATAACCAAAATCCTGTCACGCAAAAGAGATAAAGAAAATTTTAAGAACATAGTATCGACTTCAAACAGATGATTCAGATAAATCAGAATTTTCTGTGAGCGGATAATAACTCATAAGACATTATCAACAAAGTAAGGATAATGTTGTTCAAGAGATAAATGCCTAATGGGGCCAAAGAAATCAAAACCTGCACAGTACCCAAAAGAAACATTCAGTTAAAGAAAACTTTCACTGTTTTAGAAACTAGTCATATGTTGCAATAGTTGCCTAAGTTTCTATGTCGCAATATATAAAATATTGTGAACTTGAGGACAAACTTTATATGATGTAAATAATTTAAAGAATTTAGATAGGAATAATATGATTATTGTAGATATAATTAAGGGGTTAAGAAAAAATCTATGATAATACGGTGTGAACTTGATGAAGAACTTTACATTGCAAAATCAAAATAATATTAATAATATTATTAAGAATAATAATAATAACTGTGGTGCTATGATAATATTTTGAAACCAATGATTGTTGCAAATAAAAAGATTTTTTTGTGAAGTCTTTTAGATAGATTATTAAGTAGTTCTTAACTGTTCAAGCTTCACTATCCATTAAAAAAGATGAATTCATTGGCATCAAATTTAAAAACTCAAATTGTTCCAAATAAATGGGCAGAGGGTCTAATTCGTTGCAGACTATCTGAGGAAAGAAATGCAAGATCGTGAAAACATGCACAAGGCAAGTGGCTTACAATAACTTCATCCAGAAGCTCATACACCAGCACAAAATTTTTACGCAACGAATCTTCATTTAGAACACCAAGGTAATCTTTGATTACACGTGCAATCCTCTGAAGAAGCTCCAATACAAGAGAAGGCGATAAATTTGTCCTAGATGTCGCGACGAAAAGCAGACCAACTACCTTCACATGGAAGTAGTTCACACCATCCACATTCTGCAAGAAAAAAAAAAAGGACACTATTAGCACCTCTGTCCATAGTTGCAATTTGCAAAACTGAATGCTTCATGTAGAAGGAATACGCATAATAAACAAAACAATGGTCATTGACAGCTCCCCTTTAACCAATTATCTGTCAGTTGAAATCTTTTCAAGCTGGCATATGTGGGAAGCCTTGAATTGATCAACTCCACACTCGCCCATATAAAAATCCTCTTGACAAATCAACAAATCCAATAGAAACTGCAATTAATGAATGAGGAAGAATAATTTGGATTTTAATATGAGAAGTCATTAGAAACCTCCTACTATAAGGAAACCGATCTGCTTAGGGCCATATACGGATAGTAGAATTTTGTCGGTGCGATGAGTCAGGGAAAGCCTAACGGGCTAGACTGTGGGCTTTAGAATGGTTTGCTGAGGACCTTCATTCACTCGTTTTACTACTTCCGAACTGCTCAACGGACACTTGGAGTCGAACGTTTTTCTATAATATTAATATATTATATAGGTAGACTGATCAATGAAGTTGAATGTCTCTAGTTGTTTAAAAATTCTGCTCCTCTTAAACCAATCCTAAGAGGGAATTCTTCTATTAATTAAATGAAGTGAGATGGATAATGTGCTACCACACTGATAATTGGAAATTCTTTCAGATATAAATGACAGAGAAGAGAAGTGATGATAAGTCATTGCTTCACAATTTTTTTATAACTCTTTTCAACAAAAGATATGGAAATTTCATCTATTACAAAAGAAAAGAATACCTACAAATACAGGAGGTGCTTCCTCTCCACCGTCTTCTTTCCAAAACTTTACTTTCCTGAAGAAGATCTCTGCACTTCCTTTTGGTACATCACCCCGATCTGCTTTCATGTAAAAGTAAGGGAAACTCATCAGATTCAGCCTCATTTATATTGCAAAGAAACAAAAATAAGAAAATAAGGACAGTGATTCCAAAATATAAGGGCGATGATCCGCGTGAATCATTCATCTTAATAAAAATGAAAATAAGGAAAGAACTACCACAAGAGCTCCAATTGCTATGTGCAGTTAACTTAGTTACATAAACCACTTCTCTGTCCTTAGTGCCCTTACTTTCCTTTGGAAAAGAAGGTAACTGCTGGAATTCACTATTTCATAGTTATTCCAACGAACACATCACAAGCACTAAAACCGTGCTCAACAGGCATTGGTTACATTCACAACAATGAAGACCCAGTGTTAATAACATAATCAAACACCCATCAGAGAATTTGAACTCCTTTCTTTTCCTACTCCCCCCCCCCCTCTCCCAACTCCGCTCCGAACAAAGACAATATTCAGAATCCAGATATAAATAAACATGACTTAAATTGAAACCTGACATCTTAAGATCAAAGTAAGGCGAATAGATTAATCAGCTTTTATTAGCAAAATATCTCATAATTTGACAAATATAACACAACTTGTAAGCTCAGTTTCAATTGACCTACTGCTAACAAACTGCCAAATTCACCACTATATAGCATTTCATGAACCTAAATTCACAGTTATCCAGTCAATCCATAATACAGTAAGCCTTATAGCGAGAAAAATGTAACGAAAGAGTAACAGTCCAGAACTCTAAAAACCAAAAGAACAGCTAATAGTCCATAGAAATTTACCAAAAATTTTGGGGGGGGG
>MCJB01005003.1:0-15492 GCA_002018475.1 Nicotiana obtusifolia
GTGCTGAAGATCACCGGGAAAGGATCCTACAAGCTGGGAACCTTAGATGGAAAAGAGCTACCAAACAACTGGAATGTGAGCCACTTGAAGAAATACTACTGCTGAGGTATCCTTTTTACTGCCTTTACATTTCTTTATTGATACTAACCTATGCAGGACAAATCACCTCGGGCAAAAGGTCACCAAGCGAGAAGACTGAAAGCACGCGCTGCACTCTTTTTCCCTTCGACCGTTTTTGTCCCAATTTGGATTTTTCGGCAAGGTTTTTAATGAGGCAGCATATATGACGTGCTACTATGCTAAATCTAAGCAACTTTAGTTTTGTTCAAATCGATCTCGAGGGACCGAGATAAAGATTGCTAGGAATCAATGTAAGGGTCAAACGGCCGGAGGAGCCGTACCCCAGTATAACGATCTAACTCGCCTCCGATCGACAAAGTGTACTATTGTTCAAATAATAGCAAGATTATTTGATGCCTATATTGACTATCAAACCCAAGGGTTTTTTCTTGTCGTTATTTTGCAAACGGACGATACGCATTAAGGCCAAGGGAAGTAAGACCTAACAAGGCAAACTCTGGAATCGGTTAATCAGGCTAAGGCCCTTTCAAAGCTAGCAAAGCATTAAGGAAATTAAGACCGGTATGGTCAAGTCAAGTTACGGCTAAGACCGAACCATGTGAAAATTTTTACTTGGTCAAATCTAATTACGGCTAAGGCCGAACCATATGAAAACTCCTACTGAGTCAAATCAAATCACGGCTAAGGCCGAATCAGATGAAAATAAATATTCTTGCTCGATCAAACCAATTCACGGCCAAGGCCGAATCAATTCAAAACTTAACATACGATCAAAGTTCGAACGAAGAACAAAACTTCGGTTTGAAGTCTGAGGTCGAATTTATCTGATAAGGGTCAACAATTCTTACTGAGGCATGACCTCGATCCCTATGAATTTAAGGGTTGAAAATAAAGCAATCGATAACTTGAACGAGGCTAAGGCGAAATCGACTATCGCTTTGAACGAAGCTACAACTTAAACCATTTCTAATGTGTTTTGAGTTTGTTTCAGGATTGAAGCCAAGTTAATTGTTGATAGATCATTTATGATATTGTGCCAAGACAAGGGATCATAGTACATAACAATTGGAGAAGAAAAGGCGAATTTATACATATGTTCAATCATATAAGGAGGGGCAATTACATGGTTCAAACAAAAAGAAATAAAAACGACGTCAGTCGGAGCCATCCTCGAACTCTTCCGGAAAGGTTTTTCTTCTCAGTTCATCTTCGGCTTTGGTTGCCTCAGCTACGTCGGAATATAGATCGAGACCGCGGGATTGGAGCTCCTCGAGGACAGTAAGTCGAGTTTGGCACTTAGCGTATTCAACCAACGCCTTCGACTTCTCGTTGGCCACCTCGACGTCGGCCTTATACTGGGCTACCAGATCATCAGCCGTGGCCTTAGTGTCGGCAATCTCCGCTTGTGCCTCCTGAAGTCGGGTGGATAAAATCGTCCGGTCAAGGCCGAGTGACTCAATTTCGAGGCGTTGAAGTTCATTGTCTTTGAGCAAAGCATCGATTCGCTCTCGAAGAGTCGATTTTTCTGCACTTAGATGCTCAGCTTTAGTTTTCCATCGACTCAACTCAGCCTTGGAGTCGCTGAGCTCGGCCTGTAGCCGATCCGATCGTCTGCTCATCACTTCCATCCGATCGACACAGGAGGCATACTCCTTCCTTAAGGATTTTAGCTCAGCCTGGAAACCTGACACCCGATCCTCGAGTTGTCGATGTCGGTCCAGCTCTTGTTCCATCCTTTCCTTGACACGAAGGAACATCTCATGGTAAAGCACCGAAGACTGCAAACAAATCAAGTCAGAAATTGTTAGTGTGAGTTTCGAAGTCAGAATATTAACACAAGAGTAAAACAAATAAGAAGACATACTCTGTTCGATGCCTGTTGGGCTTCGTTGAATAGACAAGCCCAATCCACAGCATTCATGGCGGCCCGATCTTCTTCCGTCACTAAGCTGTGAAGGTAGCTTGCTATACCTACCGGGGGGCCCAACGCTCGAGCATCTTCAGGGATGGTGAAAGTTATTACCCTCTTTCGCTCAGGATCCAAGCTCGGTGCAGGAAATTTGTCAACTAGTTTAACACCAGCCGACATCCTGCTTGACTCGGCTGGGGGACTCTTTCTTGGGACATCGAGACCGAAGGTATCGGACGATGGCACCCCATCAAAATATCCCTCGAAGACCCCCGCCAAGGCCGGTATTCCACCCGGCGTCTGTGTCCAAGTACTTTGGGTCTCCCTCAGAGACGTTCCAGAGAAGGAGGGCGAGTGAGCCATTCCGGGAACATCGGAAGGCTTCTGTATCGGGGCCGGTGTCTCAGTTTGATCTCCGATCCTTGCCCCCGCATCATCTTGAGAGGCATCAATCCCTTCCGCTACCGTCTCGGGGACTCTCCGAGTAGGCTTGTGACGCACAAGCTCAGAACTTTCCTCCTCCGCAGAGTCGTCACTCAGTGTAAAAGAGGGATCGGTGACGGCGACTTTTCGGGCCAACATTTTTCTTCTCCCCTTTTTCTTATCGGGCTCGGCCTGTTCGGGAGCCTCTTTCCTCTTCTTCCCTCTGTCCTTCACCGACGTGGGAAGGGGTCGAGGAACTGCCCCACCAGTAGCTGCCGATCTCAACTCGGCATCCTTAGAAAGACCTGCAAAACATACTTTCAAGGTTAAGTGTTGATATCGATTTATTTTGGGGATTTGAATTAAAGGAACTTACCGTGGTTTTTGGCGTCCCATAGTCCTTTTGAGATTTCCCTCCAGGCCCGTTCAGAGTAAGTTCGCTGGGCCACAACTTTCCTGACCCAGTCCTTCAAATCTCTAATCGCGGCAGGAGTTTGAGAAACGGCTGCACATTAAAGGCATCGGTTACACATATAAGAACGATAACGAAAAGGAAAATATATAAAGGAACACTTACGTTTCAGATTCCATTTCTCAGGGAATGGCATGCAGTCGGCAAGAATCAGGTCGGAGGTCCTAACTCGGACGAACCTGCTCATGCACTCCCGATCCCTATCCTCGTCGATGCTTGAAAAGGGAGCCTTGCTGGCTCGTCGAGCCAGTTTAATCAAACCCCCTCGAAACATTCGAGGGCTGTACAACCGAAGTACATGATCGAGGGTAAAAGGATGATCACCCTCGACCTTATCTACAAAAAATCGGAAAAGATAAACAATTCGCCACATGGAGGGGTGAATTTGACCTAAGGTAACCTCGTACCTCCTACAGAACTCCACAATTATCGGATCTATGGGCCCTAATGTGAATGGATAGGTGTACACACTAAGATACCCCTCTACATGCGTGGTGATAGCTTCGTCGGGAGAAGGGATCACCACTTCTTTATCAGCCCAATAGCATTCCGCCTTCACCCTCTCAAGATGTTTATGGGAGATGGAGCTGATATAGTCCGACACGGGTTCGCCTCGACCAGGCACCGATGAGGCCTTTTCGACCTTAAAATCGGAGCCGGTGTGGCACCCTACGGGGATGAAAGCCTTCATGGAGGTTCTGATGAAGGCTCGTCAGCACGAACCGTCTCAGTTTCATCAACCGGCTGAGCAGGGGAATTTTGCCTTGAAGGAACTGACTTGGAAGTTTTTGCCATTGAGATAGTAGGAGCAAGAACTAGAGGAAATTTCAGAAGGGTTTGAGCACTTTCTGGAGAATGAGATCAAGGAAGAAGTTTGGAAAAAGCAGTTTTGTTAATAGAGCAAAAGTAAAGAAGTTAATCCGTGGTAAAAGGGGTTATTTATACTTTATCAAAGGCGGCGACACCAAGCACGAGGCAACCAGGCATTAAATGCACGCATTAAATGCCTGCGACAAGAACGATGTTCTGAAGATGGGACCTGTGATGATTGCCTACATTGGCAATCGCGTACGTCACAATTTTGCCGTCACGCCTAGATTTCTTTTTAATATATTAGTTGATGACTCTGCCTACGTGTCGTGATCAATGCTTATATCGGTTACTTGCCCCACGAGATCGGAGGGCGGAAATTCATATCGTTTCTTGTCCTTACTCTCCAATAAACGCGGGGACTATCTGTATTGGGTCGGGTGCAAGTAAACGAAATCGGGTCGGATATAAGTAAATGAAATCGGGCCGGTCACAATCAAGGGAAGACAGGATGGTTATAGTATGAGGCCGAACTACCTCGGTCCGGGATCGAGAAGTCGGGCACGCAGGTTGGAGCAACCGAGACGAGACGACCGATATGGTTGGCCGAGGAACACTTAGAGATTGAGGGTCGGCCTCGAACCGTGTATCTCGCCATTCACCGGGTATCTCGCCAGGAGTAATTATCTCAACCATTATAGCCGTTATGCCACGATTTAAGGAGATTCAATCCCGTATTTAAGGGAATTTATCTTGTAATTAGTTACCTACCTTATTTGGAATTCTTACTTTTGCCTATAAGAGGCGTTCTCATTCACCATTGTAACACACAACATTCTCCGAAAACACAGTTAATATATTTTGGCTATTTCTTATCGCATCTACTGTTCTCCAACACTACATTCGCTGTTTGTCATAATATTTTCCCATTTCTCATAGTTCATCGCCAATTCGCGGTTTGACTGTCCTTTTCTTATCATAATATTCTAATTGCTTTTGCCGTATTTTTACTTAGTATCAAACTGGTTCACAAATCCTTAGCGCCACGAATAAATTCAATTGTTATCCGGTTTTAAGGGTAAACAATATTATTTGTATTTGTAGCTTATACCAAATATATATTATTAATATACTATATCTACAAATATAAATAATAAATATGATATATGAAATATATAAACGTGTGTTGCACGTTATTTGCTGTCAATTTCGATCATCGCCAAATGTCTTAGGTAATATTATTTGCAGAACATTACATTTACATAAGTGCTATTATAGTGTAAGATTGTATCCAACATTAGGGAATAAGTGCCACATTTCTAATTACAAAAGTATTGAAAATCGTTATTAAAAAAAAGAAGAAGATAAAAACGTGTGGCGTAAGAATATTTAACTTTCATCATATTTATACCTGATATTACGACTCAAAATTCACTATAGGTCGTGATGGCACCTAATGCCGCCGTCAAGCAAGCCAACAATGATTAATCAATTTAATTACTCATTTTATTACTTTCGAAATCATAAAGTTTAATAAGGAAGGAAATGTATACTTTAATCCACGAGAACATACAAAATTTGTAGTTTATAAGAGAAATGAAAGACGATCATAATATACAGAACCGTAAGCATCAACTAGTATATTCCAAAATCCGGTGTCACGAGTGCATTAGCATTTACTAAGGAGTACAATAAGAATACAACATCTGTCTAGAATGTAAATGAGACATGATAAAATAAATGGTACAATGGAAACTCTGTGGACTGTGATGCGTAGCTTGGAATGCAGCTCACATAATGTCTCCTCAACAGCCGCGCCTACGCGCCAAGATGATCTTCAAATGAACCTGTCAGATCCTGCACATTTAGTACAGAAGGGTCGTAAACGCGTACCCAGTAAGTATCTAGCCTAACCCCGAAGAAGTAATGACGAGGAGTTGACATCGACACTTACTAGTGGTCCAAAAAATCAACATAGTAAATTATAAACAGATAAGAAGCACAACAGTAGTAGTTAGGTAAAACTGTAACTAGCACAATCTTCCAAAATTTCTTTTATATATCAATCTCAATCTCGTATTCTATCTCAACAGCTCAGAAATATCAAGTGCTAATATCAAACGGATAAGGAAATACCATATAAGATGCAAGGCATTAGTGGAAGGAAGAACCTCGTGAATATTCAGACTGCTAGCGATATAGTGCACGATTATGCCGAGGTCATACGGCCAGATCTCAAAAAAAAGATGATACTGCCGAGGCGATCGGCCTGATCCCATCAAAACGTGTATACTGCCGAGGGTCGAGCCGCACGAACCATAGATGCATCTATTATACTGCCGAGGCGAACGTCCCGCTCCCATGAGACTGTGGTACATAATTCTGCCATGGCATTCGGCCCGCTCCACAAGAACGGAAAGGAATTATCGAATTATGAGACACGAGCTTACGATACAGTATATGAACACAAGGTGAGACCTTTACCGTTTCTCAAATAACTTGCCAACAACTCAAGGTAATAAGGCTCAACTTCATATATATGTATATATTTCTAAATCAAGTTCAATTATAATTTCAATTAATTAAGCCAGCAGAATATTTTAAATATTACATGGTAAAGTCCTAAGTCTATCCGGACATAACATGCTTTGTTACATATGGACTCTCGTCACCTCGTGCGTACGTAGCACCCACAATTAATAGCACATACCAATTACATCACCTAGGGGGTAGTTTCCCCCTCACAAGATTAGATAGGAGACTTACTTCGCTCTGAAGTTCCATAACCGGCTACAACGCCTCTCTAACACCTCAACTCCAAGAAAATCGTTCCGAAATTAGTCAAACAATGTGCAAACCAATAAAAATACACTCTAATACTCATAATTAATCAATTCATAATAATTTTCAACTTTCCTCAAAAAGTCAACAATGTCAACCCGGGCCCACGTGCCCGGATTCCGAGAATTATTAAAAATAAATATTATCCATAACTCATATGGTCTATATCAAGAAAATCATCCAATTTCGTCCTTGAATCGACCCTCGAATCAAGGATTTACCATTTCACAACTTTGGTGCTCAAAATCCCAATTTCTACTGTCCAAACACGGAGAAAAATAATAACCAACGTAAGTAATCATGGAGAAACATCAAAATAAAGGCCAGATATTTACCCCCTTGTTGAGACGAGAACAACACCTCAAACGGAGCTCTAGTTCTCAAGATGTGCCAAAAATACTAAACTTTTCTATTTAAAACACTGTCCATATGATTTTTCTTCATCGCCTTAGAGACCTTCACATTCGCGAATAGCAAATTTTCGCGTTGACTGGTCAACCCAAAAAACCTTCTTAGCGTTCGTGGAACGTCTCTCGCATTCGCAAAGAACAAAGCTTCGCACTAGAAACCAGCAATTTTGTCCGACACGAAAATGGGCATAACTCTCTCATACGACATCAAAATTCAACGATTCTTTTTGAGATAGTTCCGTAATTACGATACGGCTCTAATGGTTCAATCCAATCAAAAATCAAAGGTTGTTTTCTCAATATAGTATCCTTTATACCATAAAAAACGATGCTGAAACATCAAATAAGAGCGCGACACAACCCAAACACATCCGAAACACACCTGAAGCCCCCGGGACCTCGTCCAATTACACAAACAAGTCCCAAAACATAACACGAACCTGTTTGAGGCCTCAAATCACACCAAACATCATCAAAACTAGGAATCGATGATCGAACCTTTCTTTAAACTTCCAAAAATTCAAGCTTCGACGAACGCGTCCGATTCATACTTAAACATTCCAGAATGACGCCAAACTTTACGCACAAGTCACAAATCACATGATACGAACCTATTCCAAGGATCGGAACCCAAACGGACATCGATAATACCAAAGTCTACCTCAAACCAAACTTAGGAAATTCTAAAACCTTCAAAATGCCAACTTTCCATAATAAGTCGAAATGCTCCTGGACGACCCGATACTCAATCCGAACATATGTCCAAGGCCGGAATCATCATATGAACCTATTGGAACCTTCAAATCCCGATTCTGAGATGTTTTACTCAATTGTCAAACCTTAGTCAAATCTTCCAACTTAAAGCTTCCGAATTTAGAATTTTCTTTCCTAATCAACTCTAATCTTCTCGAAATTCAATTACGACCACACATACAAGTTATAATACCTAAAGTGAAGCTACTCGAGGCCTCAAACTGCCAAAAGACGTGCTAGAGCTCAAAACGATCGGTCGAGTCGTTACATTCTCTCCCACTTAAACATACGTTCGTCCTCGAACGTGCCAAGAACTGTGTTCCCGAGTTATCCAAAATCACTGTTTAAATTCTCGTGCACCTACCCGTGCCACCGCAATTGATGTGAGAACATTAGCTCGAGCCAGACTGAAGATCCTCCTATAACCTTAGATAGCAAGCCTTAGAACCAAATTTCAACATCCGAAATTCTCCACGAGACCCAATTATAACATACGAACACTGCATCAATCACTACACACAGTACCAAAACATGATCTTGCACCTATGATGAAATCACACATGCACCACATAAGTTTGTTGCCCGTAATAAAATCTTCCGACCATAGTAGTTGCAATTTCACGAATCTGATGCCCGCAATACACTCCATAACACATATAGGCCCTGTTTCAATTCTGACAATACTGCGACGACGCAATAAATGTGTAGAAACACATAACCACCTGCCAAATCAATAAATCACGGAGTCTCTCCTCCTCACAATTACTTCATTCTGAACTGAATAACGATATTTTCTCTTTCATATATCCTACATAACTCCGATCAAACTAATCTCAGGTCCAATGACCTCGTCTCACCCAGTACAAGCTGCTCGTGCAATAAGCTGCCTCAAACACCGTCTAAAATCTCATACAGCGCCAACTAGCTACAACTCGAATGTGACACATAAGAAAGAACAAACTTTGGGAAAGAACTACCTAGCCCGTGTAACGAATAAACAATCGAAAAGAGGCTATGAATTTTTGTTAGAGAATGAGAAACAAAGTACACAGAAATAAGTATAGGTAACAATACCCAACATCTCACTGTTGCAGTGTTCAACTGATCCACACCTAATACTGTTGCGGCGTGCAATCCGATCCAAACAATATACACATGGCGGCAAGCCTCCCGATCTACATATAATAGTAAAAAAGGAAATACCCATCAAGCCATAATGCTTATACCTACGAAATACCCGAATATCATCCACAAGCATGCCAGTGCATAAATACGACTCTGGGGAGACGGATAGCGCCATGCTTCACAAAACTCGAGTTCGACTAAGGTGCAATAATGACAAGCTACATAGGACCACAACACCTATGCGAATAATCAAGCCGTCTCACAACCCACATGGCATATTATATTATTACATAGGATAACTAACGACAGGAATAACATTCAACACCCGAAGACTCCTCCATAAACAATGCTATGCTAAATGAACACATCCGACCTGATAGAGCATACATTCACATTAGATCTACTTGCAGACCTCAGACCGATTCTGATCATCCCATACTGAGCCAATAACCTTCCAAGAATATACAATGACTCTATTCATGACACATAAAAGTAACTGTCAAATCCGAAACAAACCCCCATAGTCTGCAACCAAAGAAATAGAGCGCCTCTTAGTCATAATCTCCCATTTGCGACTGTATCAAAATCTCCACACCTGATTTAAGTTTCCAACAATCGGATGAATAACACGTCCCACTTATACGATTTTCTCGTGGGATATACTTCCACAACAGTCCGCACCAGGTAGTAAAATCTGAACGTTAATGGCCATCTATGCTATTTCTATAATACTGGCAAAGCATCCGCATTTCAATACACAAAGCCTCTTACACAGGACACCCTTCTCAGGTGGCACTAAAGAAAATGCCAGCTTACTCTGAACATCTGATTTTTTCCTTGCTCATTCGAGCTCGTGACATTCTTATCAACACCGAGCCGCAACCTTGATCCTCAACTTCCAATTCTCATGCCGTTCACCGTACTTATAATGCCGCTACGAGGGAGTACAAGAATTCATCATAATCCCTAAACTACTAGTAGATTAAACACTTCATTGGCTAGAAACCTTTCACTTAACTCATTTAAGAAGAACCATTGAAACACGAAACTGAATTCACATAACCATAGAAAATCAAACCTCACGTCGTGGTCTAAACCGCCATAACTCTTCTGGAATCCATTTACACAAAAAGGCCGTTTGAACCAAATACCTCCTAAAGCTATCAAATTACGGTGGTTATCAAGCCTGCAGGCACAACCACAAACTACATGTATAACTTAACACGCCGAAGGAACTGATCATTGCCACAATCATGCTGATTCAACCATTACTAATCGACCCAACTTCTTCCAATTTACTCTTGACTTGCCTTAGAAATAATAATAGCTCCATTCAAAACATAATGTAACCCAACAACACTCATCCCGAATGACCTAATTCACGAGACCACATCATCTCAATATCCATGAACCAAACCATCTTATACCCTCCTTATGCGCATAATAGCACCTCCAACTGGTACACCCATTCTGAAAGATCCTCTACAAATCCGAAGTTGTTTCCTCCCATTTCTCTAATACTGCACCGCAGACCTGATGATAACATAGAACACTCCAAGTCCCTTTCATAATCCACTGCAAAAACTCGATCCTTAACCACACAACGGACCTGAAATCCTTAGGCACTATACTTTAATTCTTGAATCCACTAGAACTGTTGTTGAGAGTCACCCACTTTGACCTGGTCCCGAATATAATCAAACTCCAACACTCTATTAGCACATGAACACTCTCAAAGAAGCAACCAGATGAATCACATCCAAAAGAAGCATAAACTTTGAGACATTCCAAAACTGCACATGAATCGATAAGGCAAAGTATAGCACACATTCATCGAGTTCTTCGCTTGAATAACCCCTGATGTTTTATTTTCTTAGTCATAATAACCCACCAATGCACCAATAACCAGAAACCGCACAAGCCGACAACCATGCGCTCCAATCGTAGACGGTGGGCTCCCGCACTTAGCTTTAAGCTACAATTACATAAATGTAGAACCAGCAAAGATTCCTCTTTCTCAATTACCATGATCTTGCACCTTTAACCTGCCAAATTCCTCGAAAGTTTTTGTTAGACATTTCATGAACATTCCGAATCATCAGCCACAATCACATATTAGACCTCTTACCGGGTAGCAAGTAGAATTCTTCGTAGAAGCTTCATCAAATACACGCATCTGCCGACCTGCTCACAGGAGATAGCCCATCTGTGGAATTTCCATATCGACATCTTCCAACGATGTTGCACTGGGCACAACTACCACGAAATCAGTAAACCCTTCGATGCCCATACTCGTCCGACAATCCATTCCAAACTCGAAGCCACGTTTCACACCTCTTCATTCCAAGCAAACTCCTTTATGTCATAAAAATCCTTCCTTAGTGCAGTAGCCACCCTCCCAAATGGCATTTATGGACTTGGTTATTGTCCACCATGATTCCCAAATCACTCAAAACTTTTCTCAAGGCATGTGGCTATCCTACCACAGAATCCATATGCTACTTTGCCTCTCCCACTTCGGTTAAACCATCTCCTTTGAGCAACTTCTCGACCTCTGCTTTTCATACTTGACCTGCTAGCAATTCAACCACCGCGAGACACCTCCCACCATGTCCTTCCTCATCCTTCGCTACCCAAATGCTCCCTTAAATCAAAATCTATCTCTATAGCACCTGAACTAATAAATTGCTAAAATTCTAAGCCTCCTCGAAGATCATCTTTCTCGAGCCATCAATGTTAGAAACACCGATTCGATTCTGAAACCGCTACACACCGCCATCTCTGACAATGGCTTCTCAAGCACCATTTCACAACACCCTGTCCAGAAGGCAAATCAAAGAAGACCATAACACCGGAGAGCCTTAATGCGTTCAAACAAGGAGGACGACACCATGTCATAAATGAGAATTCCACCCCGCTCGAATATATCAGGTCTTATTACTCCATCAACCAAAGCTTGAACATCCATAGTTCGATTATCTTTCCTCCGCTTGAATTAAATGTTGAACCTCTTAACTGCGCACTGACAGATCCTCCTTTCGAGTCATTCACTGCCTCGACGCATAGACAACACCCTACCATTACACCAACACTGTGCGATAACAACGCATCAACATCATAGCAATATGTGCATAGCCTCAATACCATAGGAAATACAGATACTAAGCTGAAACCACAGAATATCCTTCTGCAAGGCGACGATAATAGCTTGCCCAAATACGCAAGGAAAAACATCCTGCACCAAATCTGCAGTACCACGACACCTCCCTGATACCCAATTGATAACAAGCACTTCACGTCACATATGATTGAGTAGGAAGGAAATAAAGGCATAAGCCTCAAAGGAATCAAATCGCACGAGGAGGAATCAAGAAGAGAAGTGCTCCTAACAACCTTGTAGCCTCTCGAAGATAAGTACAGACGTCTCAGGCAAGCCAACGACGATTGATCAATTTAATTACTCATTTTATTACTTTCAAAATCATAAATTTTAATAAGGAAGGAAATTTACACTTTTAAGTCCACGGGAACGTACAAAATTTTTAGTTTATATGATAAACGAAAGGCGATGATAATATACAAAACTGTAAGCATCAACTAGTATATCCCAAAACTCGATGTCACGAGTGCATGAACATTTACTAAGGAAAACAATAATAATACAATATCTATCTACGTAAATAAGACAGGATAAAATAAATGGTACGATGGAGACTTTGTTGACTGCGATGCATAGCCTGGAATGCAGCTCACATAAAGTCTGCTCAACTGCTGTGCCTACGCGCCAAGATGATCACCAAATGAACCTGTTAGATCCTGCACATTTAGTGCAGAAGTGCAGAATAAGTACGTAAATCAACGCGTACCCAGTAAGTATCTAGCCTAACCCCGAAGAAGTAGTGACGAGGGGTCGACATCGGCACATACTAGTGGTCCAATAAATTCAACATGGTAAATAATAAACAGATAAGAAGCACAACAGTAGTAGTGAGGTAAAACTGTAACTAACAGAATCTTCCAAAATTTCTTTTAACGATATCAATTTCTCAAGCTCGTATTCTATCTCAACAGCCCCGAAATATCAAGTCCCAATATGAAACAGATAAGGAAGTACCATATAAGATGTGAGGCATCAGTGGAAGGAAGAATCTCATGAATATTCTGACTGCTAGCGATATAACACACGATTATGGCGAGTTTGTATGGCAAGATCTTAGAAAGAATATGATACTGCTGAGGTGATTGGTCCGATCCCATCTTAACGTGCACACTGCCAAGGGTCTATCGGCACGAACCATAGATGCATCTATTATACTACCTATGCGAACGGCCCGCTCCCATGAGAGTGTGGTACATAATCCAGCCAAGGTGTTCGGCCAGCTCCACAACAAAGGAAAGGAATTATCGAATTTATGAGACACTAGCTTACGGTACAGTATATGAACACAAGGTGAGTATAACCTTTACCGTTTCTCAAATAACTTGCCAACAACTCTAGGTAATAAGGCTCGACCTAATATATATGTATATATTTCTAAATCAAGTTCAATTATAATTTCAATTAATTAAGCCAGCAGAATGAGTTCAAATATTTTAAATATTACATGGTAAAGTCCTAAGTCTACCCGGACATAACATGCTTTAGTTACGTACGGACTCTCGTCACCTCGTGCGTATGTAGCACCCACAACTAATAGCACATAACAATTACATCACCTAGGGGGTAGTTTCCCCCTCACAAGGTTAGACAGGAGACATACCTCGCTCCGAAGTTCCATAACCAGCTACAACACCTCTCTAATACCTCAACTCCAAGCGAAACGTTCCGAAACTAGTCAAACAATATGCAAACCAATTAAAATACACTCTAATACTTATAATTAATCAATTCCTAAAAATTTCCAACTTCGCTTGAAAAGTCAACAAAGTCAACCCTCGGGCCCACGTGCTCGGTTTTCGAAAATAATGAAAAATAAATAGTACTTTATAACAAATATGGTCTATATCAAGAATGATACAATTTCTTCCATAAATCTACCCTCGAATTAAGGATTTATCATTTCTCAACTTTGGGGCTCAAAATTCCAATTTCTGCAATCCAAACACGGATAAAAATAATAACCAATGGAAATAATCATGGAGAAACATCAAAATAAAGGCCAGATATTCAAACGGAGCTCTAGAACTCAAGATATGCCCAAAATACTAAAATTTTTGGTTTAAAACACTGTCGGGATGATTTTTCTTCATCATCTTTGCAAGAGACCTTCGCGTTCGCGAAGAGAAATTTTTCGCGTTGACTAGTCAACCCAGAAAACCTTCTTCTCGTTTGTGGAACCTCTCTCACATTCGCGAAGAACAAAGCTGCTGTCACGACCCAAGCCGGAGGGCCGCAACTGGCACCGGACCCTACTCAACGGGCGCCGGCGTACCCTTCATCTAACTTTCCTTATTATCTATAAGGCTTGTCATATGCATATAATCTCGAACAATAATTATAATGAACCGAGACGTCATGCCATGATACGAACATACTTATATACATAATATGGCCAACAAGGCTGCAATGCAAAACCATAAAACAAAATACATACGTTTGCCGACAGGGCAATTCAACTGTACATAAGTCAACCCATCACTTGTCTATGCATAAATTGACATTTGTCTATGAGCCTCTACAAAAAACGTACATAATGCAACCTATGTCGGAACAGGGCCCCGACATGCCCATAATGCCTACAACAAAATGCACACCAAGACTGTGGCAAGTTCGAAGGATGGGTCTCGCCAATATCTGCTGAACTGGGTAGCCTACCGTGGTGGGGGAGCTTCGTCTATCTGCCCGCTCGGACCTGCAGCACGACATGCAGCGTCCACAAATAAAGGACGTCAGTACGGATAATGTACTGGGTATGTAAGACAGGAAACATAATGCAAGAACAATAATAAGCATCAGGGTAAGAGACATACAACCTTTACCATCTGAATGCCTCGGAGGGCGACTAACCATGTCATGCCTGACATGCATATGCATATACATATATTTACATCCTTTTGAAAATCATCATATACATATATACGCCTCTGTTGGCCTCATCATCATCTCATACATATACCTCTATGGGCCTCCTCATTATCATACCCAACTGATCTGTGGTTGCACAATAGGTGCCATACCCGGCCGACTATAGCGCGGCTCGGTAGAGTAAAATAGCTGTCGACTATAGCGCGGCTAAGTAGAGTAAAACATATACATATGTATAGTTGCACAATAGGTGCCATACCCGGCCGACTATAGCGCGGCTCGGTAGAGTAAAATAGATAATGCATGCTGGACTCATAAGAGTCATACTACCATGGTGAAATAATAACATATCAATCCTCCCATAAGAGGGGAAACAATATACGTACTGCTACCTTCTAAGAGTAGAGTATCTTTGGGGTTCGTTCATTGCATTGTGTACAGTCAGAGTCGTGCAAAAGAAGGAAAAGGATAGTCTCACATACCTTGCAATACTTTCCAATCTCAAGCTATGAAACTTCCACGACTTCTTAGTCTACAATAAGAGAAATGATACTAACGTTATCGTTTAAGCGTCGTAACTATTATGTACCGACTGTAACCTATTTTGCAATAAAACGGACAGCACCTCCCCTATATATATGAC
>MCJB01005003.1:18845-53508 GCA_002018475.1 Nicotiana obtusifolia
CCAAACAAATGTTCGTCGTCGAACGGGTCTAGAAGCATACCTGGAGTCTCAAATAGGTGTGGAGATCTGCTCCGCATCTCCCGCTCTGTCTTCCAAGTAGCCTCCTCAACTGGTTGACCTATTTACTGCACCTTTACTAAAGCTATGTCCTTTGACCTCAACTTTAAAACTTGCCAATCTAAAATGGCCACCGGCTCCACATCATAAGTAAGATCACCATCCAACTGAACTGTGCTGAAATCCAAATCATGAGACAGATCGCCGACGTACTTCCGGAGCATAGAAACATGAAATAATGGATGCACACCCAACAAACTAGGTGGCAAGGCAAGCTTGTAAGTCGCCTCCCCAATCCTCTGAAATACCTCAAATGGCCCAATATACCGAGGGCTCAACTTGCCCTTCTTCCCGAACCGCATAACGCCCTTCATGGGTGAGACCTTGAGAAGTACCTTCTCCCTAACTATGTAAGCAACATCACAGACCTTCTTGTTGGCATAACTCTTCTGTCTAGACTGCACCGTGCAAAGCCACTCCTGAATCACCTTAACCTTATCCAAAGCATCCTGGACCAAGTAAGTACCAATAGCCTAGCCTCACCAGGCTCAAACCAACCCACCAAAGATCTACATCGTGTCCCATACAAAGCCTCATATGGAGTCATCTGAATGCTCAATTGGTAGTTGTTATTGTAGGCGAACTCCACGAGCGGTAGAAATTGATTCCAAGAACCCCCAAAATCAATGACACAAGCATGTAGTAATCCTCCAATATCTGAATAGTGCGCTCGAACTGTCCGTCCGTCTGAGGGTGAAATGTTGTACTCAGCTCAACCTGAGTGCCTAACTTTAGCTGCACGGCTCTCCAAAACTGCGACGTAAATTGTATGCCCTGATCTAAAATGATGGACACTGGCATGCCGTGAAGGCGAACAATCTCTCGGATGTAAGTCTCAGCCAACAACTCTGAAGAATAAGTAGTACCAATTGGAATGAAGTGCACGGACTTGGTCAGCCGATCCACAATCACCCAAATAGCATCGGACTTCCTTGAAGTTAGTGGGAGCCCAACTACGAAATCTATGGTGATTCGCTCCCATTTCACTCTAGAATCTCTAACCTCCGAAGCAATGTGCTCGGTCTCTGATGCTCATACTTCACCTACGGACAGTTGAGGCACCGAGCTACAAACCCCAATATATCATTCTTCATTCTTCTCCACCAATAATGCTCCCTCAAGTTTTGATACATCTTCGCGGCACCCGGATGGATGGAATATCGCGAACTATGGGCCTCCTCAAGAATTAACTCACGTAGCCCATCCACGTTAGGCACACAAATACGACCCTGCATCTTCAATACCCCATCATCCCCAATAGTAACATCTCTGGCATCACCGTGCTGAACCATGCCCTTAAGGACAAGCAAATGGGGATCGTCATATTGGCGCTCTCTGATGCGATCATATAAGGAAGACCGAGAAATCACCCAAGTTAGATCCCGACTGGGCTCCAAGACATCTAGTCTCACAAACTGGTTGACCAAGGTCTGAACATCAAATTCAAGAGGTCTCTCATCAATAGGAATGAATGCGAGACTATCCATACTCACTGCCTTTCTACTCAAGGCATCGGCCACCACACAGGCTTTCCTGGGATGATACACAATAGTGATATCAATAGCCCTTTAGCAGCTCCAACCATCTTCGCTACCTCAAATTTAGATCCTTCTATTTAAACAAGTGCTGGAGACTCCGGTGATCTGTAAACACCTCACAAGGCACACCCTAGAGATAATGCCTCCAAATGTTAATGCATGAATGATGACAGCTAACTCTAAATTATGGACGGGTAGTTTTTCTCATGAGGCTTCAATTAGCGTGAAGCATACGCAATCACTCTACCCACCTGCATCAAGACACACCCAATACCGATCCAAGAAGCATCACAATACACGGTATAAGAACCAAAAGCTGAAGGTAGAACTAGGACTGGAGCTGTGGTCAAGGCGGTCTTGAGCTTCTGAAAGCTCTCCTCACACTCATCTTACCATCTAAAAATAGCACCCTTCTGGGTCAATTTAGTCAAAGGTGATGCAATAAACGAGAAACCCTCCACGAAGCTACGATAATAACCGGCCAAGCCGAGAAAGCTCTGAATTTCCGTAGCTGAGGACGGTCTAGGCCAACTCTGGACCACCTCTATCTTCTTTGGATCCACCTGAATCCCCTCACCGGAAACCATGTGCCCTAAGAATGCCCTGAACTAAGCCAAAACTCACATTTGGAGAACTTGGCATGAAGTTTCTCCTCCCTCAACCGCTGCTACACAATCCTCAAATGTTGGGCATGCTCCTCCGGGCTACGAGAGTACACCAGGATATGATCAATGAACACTATGACAACGAGTAAAGATAAAGCTGAAATACATTGTTCATCAAATGCATGAATGTTGCTGGGGTGTTGGTCAGCCAGAAAGACATCACGAGGAACTCATAATGACCATAACGAGTTCTTAATGCTATCTTTAGAATATCCGAGTCTTGAATCTTCAAATGGTAATACCCAGACCTCAAGTAAATCTTAGAGAACACCCTCGCTCCCTTAAGCTGGTCAAATAGATCATCAATATGTGGCAAAGGATACTTGTTCTTGATTGTAACTTTGTTCAGCTGCCTGTAATCAATGAACATTCGCATAGTACCATCCTTCTTCTTCACAAACAGAACAGGCGCACCCCAAAGCGACACACTAGGCCTAATAATATTGTCACGACCCTAACCCCGAACGCGGTAGTGATGGCGCCTCTCGTGAAGACAAGGCCAGCCAATTTAACCAAAATCTCATTTTAAGCAGTTAATTAACATGAAAATAATATAAGCATGATCTAATAGTAATCATTCGCGGAAATATAGCTAACCATAATAGAAACCATCCCGACATAGCCCAAACCGGGGTGTCACAAGTCATGAGCAACTATGGAACCTGATACAAGTCTACTAAATACAATATCTGGCACAACTGTTTGAAAAACATGGAAACAATAAGATAAGGGAGATACGGGGCTGCGGACGCCAACAGCTACCTCGTAGTCTCTGAATCACCACCTGAACGGGGAGAGTCGGCACTCCACAGCGGAACCAACAACGCCTGAATCTGCACACATGGTGCAGGGAGGAATGTGAGTACTCCGACCCAGTGAGTAATAAATATAAATAACGTTTGAAAGTAAGAAAGCACATAAAGCACAAGGCATTGTATAAGGAAGCAATAAAACATCATTTGAAAATAGTAAATCATTGAGAAATCAAGTAAAATCTCCTTATCAACAATTCCGCCCCTCGAGCAATACCGCAGAACAGTACCAGCCCCTCGGGCTCAAATCTCAGAACGATACCAGCCCTTCGGGCTATCACATGGAACAGTATCAGCCCCTCAGGCTATATCTCACATCACAATGGGTACCCGCGCTCTCTGGGGGTGTACAGACTCCGGGAGGGGCCCCTTACAGCCCAAGCGCAATATCAAGCCACCTCGTGGCATCAAATCTTATCACTCAGTATATCCTCACATCTAGCCCTCGGCCGCACTCAATCAGAAAATCATCACAAGCCCCTCGGGCATAGTAAAATAGTAGTTCTCAACCCAAAAACATCATTAAAATATTATTTAAGTCTCAAAACTAAGTAAAAGTGGCTAAGTTGTAAAACAGTAGAAAACAGCATGACTGAGTTCAAGTAATAAGACAAAATAGTGAGAAAACAGTGATAAAAATCCCCGAAGGGTTCAAATAATTGGCACGAAACCCAAATATGGCAATCGGCCCCAAATCATGATGATAACAAATAAGTTTCAATCAAATACGCGTAAAAATCATCAATCGGGACGGACCAAGTCACAATCCCCAGTAGTAAACGACCCCACGCTCATCATCGAGCGCGTGTCTCACCTCAATATAGCACTACGATGTACAATCCGGGGTTTCAAACCCTCAGGACAATATTTACAATCACTACTCACCTTGAACCGACTAAATCCCTAGCCCGCGACGCCTTTGCCCCTCGAGTTGGCCTCCACGCGCATCGAATCTATCCAAAATCAGAACGAATACGTCACAATATGCTGAGGGGACAAAACCCAAGCGAAAACAATCGAAAAATACTAAAAATTCCGAAATTAGCAACACCCGAGCCCCGGGCCCACTTCTCGAAACTCAAAAAATTTCGGTTCCTCATCTCCCAACGAGTTCGTACATATCAAAAGTTCTCATATTCAGCCCTAAATGATCCTCCAAATACCCAATTAAAATTTCAAAATCCCAAGCCCTATTTCTTCCATTTTTAGCAAGACTTCATTGACTTTCTAGGTGGATTTCACAATATAAACGAGTTTTAGGCCTGAAATTCTTACCTCCAATCGATTCTCCTTGAATCCCTCGTTAATTACCTTCAAGAACCTCCAAAAATGAGCAACTATGGGTGAAAATATACCCAAAATCACGCACAAAATAAGGCTTAAAAACATTCTGCCCAGGCCTCATCGAGTTGTACCTGCGCTGTGCAGGTTGTACATCTTCTTACCATTTTTCCTTACTGTACACCTTCTGTTAAAACGCTCATAATGCCTTCTGGAAATATCCAAATGAACAACGGTTTGAAGATTTAGAAACTAGACTCGAAGATCTTTCATTTGATAGGTTGTACACTATATAACTCTTTATATATTCCGAGATATGAGCTTCTAAAGTGCATCAGAAAATTCTGTCGAAATTGCTCCACCAGCCAACTTCGATCAATCATAACTTTCTGTACAAATGTCCAAATGATAAATGGTTTATCTTTCTAGAAACTAGATTTAAAGGTCTAAAACTTTTATGTTCTAATCATCTCATAATTCCTTATATATTGCGAGATATAAGCTTCCAAAATCGGTCCTGTGCAGCAGAAATTTCTGCCATGCTCACTGCCTGGAAAATAATAGCAGTACCGAGCTTCGGTTAATCGATCGTAACTTTTGATACAAATGTCCAAATGATAAACGGTTTATCTTGATGGAAACTAGATTTAAAGGCTACAACTTTTATGTTTTGCAAGTTTTCTGATTCCTTATAGATTACAAGATATGAGCTTCCAAACTGTACTACTCGCACCAGTTTTTCTGCAACTTTTCTGTAATTGTGTTTTTTTTTCCAAAGATGAAATAGTCTGTTTAACCACTCAAAACTCACCCGAGCAATTCGGGACCCCGTCCGAATATACCAACAACTGCAAAAATATATTACGGACTTATTTGAGGCCTCAAATCACATCCAACAACGCTACAAACACGAATGATACCCCAATTCAAGCCTAATGAAACTAATAAACTCCAACTTCTACATTCGATGCCGAAACCTATCAAATCGAGTCCGATTGACCTCAAATTTTGCAGACAAGTCATAAATGAAATAACAGACCTATGAAGATTTTCAGAAATGGATTCCGACCCCGATATAATGATTGTTAACTCCTCGGTCAAACTTTTCAAAAATCTTCCATTTTCCAACATTCGCCAAAATGCGTTGAATTGTCCTACGGACTTCCAATTTCAAATCCGGACATACGCCTAAGTCCGAAATCACCATACGAAGCTATAGCAACTTTCAGAATTCCATTCCGACCCTAGGATAAAATCTCGCCTAACAACTAAAAATCGCCAAAATACTAACTCCACCAATTCAAGCCTAATTCTACACCGGACCTCCAAAACTAATTCCGATCACACTCCTAAGTCATAAATCACCTCCCAAAGCTAACCGAACCATCGGCACATCCGATCCCTCTAACTCATAAGTCAACATCCGGTTGACTTTTCCAACTTAAACCTTCTTAAAAGAGACTAAGTGTCTCATTTCTTACCAAATCCACTTCGAACGAAAACTACTCAACTCGATCACATAAAACACGGATAACGAAGCATAATGAAGCAGAAATGGGGGAAACGGAGCGGTAATTCATGAGATGACTGGCGGGGTCGTCACAAATACCCTTATCGAGGAGTTTCTGAAGCTGCTCCTTCAATTCGTTTTACTCAGCCGCCACCATGCGATATGATGGACTAGAAATGGGCTGAGTGTCCGGCACCAAGGAAATACCACAGTTAATATCCCTGTTGGGCGGCATGCCCCGCAGATCTGCAGGAAACACGTCCGGAAAATCTAGCACCACCAAAACATAATCAATAATAGGAGTATCAGCACCAACATCCCTCCCAAAGGCCAAATAAGATAAACAACCCTTCCCGACCATCCGTCGGGCCTTCAAATATGAAATCACTCTGCTGGGAACATAGACTAGAGAACCTATCCACTCAATCCTTGGCAACCCCGGCATCAACCAACGTCACGGTCTAGTGTGACAATCCAGAATAACATGACATGGAGACAACCAATCCATACCCAAGATCACGTCGAAATCAACAATAGTAAGCAATAAAAGATCAACTTTAGTCTCTAATCATCCAATAGATACTGTACATGACCGATATACACGGTCCACAATAATAGTATCACCTGCCGGCGTAGATACATAAACAGATGAAACTAAGGACTCGCGGGGCATATCCAGATAATGAGCAAAATACGATGATACGTACGAATAAGTGGAACTAGGGTCAAATAATACAGAAGCATCCCTGTGGCATACTGAGATAATACCTGTGATCATTGCATCTGAAGCGACAACATCTGACCCGGCAGGAATATCATAGAGTCGGGCTGACCGCCACCTAATCAGCCTCCCCCTCTAGGGCGACCTCTAGCTGCCGGGGCCTTACCCCGAGCTGGCTTAGTGGGTGGTGTAACTGCTAGTGCTAGTGCCATCGGCTGAGAACTCTGCTGGGGAGACCCGCTTAACAACCTAGGGCAATCTCTCTTGATATGCCCAAAGTCTCCGCACTCTCCTCTGACGGAACTGCTGCTCCAGATAGCCTGAGGAACTACCTGTAGAAATCTGAGCGAACAAGGCATGGTGAGAACTCTGCGCTGGTAGTGCACTGAATGAAGACTGGCCTGAGCGAGCACTGTAAGAACCGTGGCTAGCTGATACACCACGATGAGCTTGACGAGCCATCTGAGCGGGCCTATAAGGACGACTCCTGTTGTGGTAAGGTTGCCCCCCCAAGAAGGTACACCACCCGAACCTGGAGGCCTCTTGGCCTCCCTCTCGCCACGCTCCTAGCTTTGGACCATCTCTATCTGCCGAGCAATGTCAACCTCCTCGTCAAAAGTAGCACCAGACACCCTCTCCCGAGTCATAAGGAACCGCATATGATATGTGAGGCCATCAATGAACCTCCTAATCCTCTCCGTATAAGTGGGAACCAACCAAACAGCGTGACGAGCCAACTCAGAAAACCTCATCTCATACTGCGTCACACACATGCCCTCTTGTTGTAACTGCTCAAACTGTCTGTGCAGCTCCTCCCTGCGAGACTGCGGCACGAACTTCTCCAAGAAGAGAACGGAGAACTCCTGCCATGTAAGTGGTGCTGCACTAATCGTCTTGCACCTCTCATAAGCCTCCCACCATCTGAAAGCAGCCCTAGAAAACTGAAAAGTAGGAAAGAGACCCCACTGATCTCCAGAATACCTGCTGTACGAAGAATCCGCTGGCATTTGTCCAAGAAATCTGAGGCATCCTCCGACTCAGCACTGCAAAATGATTGAGGCTGAAGCTTCCCAAATCTCTCATGTCTCCTCTGCTCATCATCAGTCATAACGGGGACCACTGGGGCCTGAGCAGCTGTAACCGGCTGGGCTGGTAGTCTCCTCGATGTCTGAAGTCCCTGCATCACCTGCTGTGGAGTACGGATAGCGGGGTTATGAGTACCTCCCCGGGCCTGAGAAGTGGCTGGTACGGCCAGAGCCGAAAGCACCTGAGCAAGGCCAGTGCAAACTGTCAATATCTGGGCCAAAGCCTCCTGAAGGCCTGGGACCACAATGGGCACAGTTGGTGCCTGAACTAGCCCCACTGGCTCAGCCATATCTGAAACCTGCTCCTAGGCTGGAGCAACTGGTGGATTGCAGGTGCTGCCCTAGCTGCTATACGAGCTGCACCTCTGCCCTTGCCGCGACCCCTACCACGACCTCGGCCTCTCGTGGCCTTAGCTGGTGGTACTGGTGGCTGTCCATCCTACCTAGTAGCACGTGTCATCACCAGCTATGAGAGAATAGAATATAGTAGTTTAGTTACCGAAATAAACAAATCCACAGGACAAGAATACAAGAATGTGAAATTTCCTAAGAGTTCGACAGCCTCTCGAAGATAAGTACATGACTCATGAGACATATGTAACCTAGGCTCTGAAACTAACTTGTCACAACCCAAAATCCAAACCTGTCGTGATGGCACCTATCATGGTACTAGGCAAGCCGGCATTTACGAAATACTCCAATACTTTTAACAAAAAATGGATTTAAAACAGTTTAAATAATAAAACTCTTCATAAACAAGATAGAAAATCCAAAACACAACACGGAATTTCCCAACATCGAGGTGTCACTAAGTACATGAGCATCTAATATCGTAAGTATGGAATATACTGCCTATCATAGTCTGAAACTAAATACAATAAGTGAAAGGGTAGAGAAGGAGAAACAAGGTCTGCGAAAACACCGAGCAGCTACCTCGAAATCGCCTATGGGATAACTGCGTACAACACCTACCGTGTCCGAAAACACCAGGATCTGCACGCGAAGTGCAGGGTGTAGCATGAGTACAACTAACTCTATAAGTAACAAGACTAAATAAAGAACTGAAAGTAGTGACGATCTTCACAGTTATAGTTCAATTGTAGTGATATTAAAATAGGAAGGTAGGCATGATTTCAAGTTCGATAAATTAGATTGAAACAGTTACTCCATGAAAATTTTAAGTGAAACAAAGTGTAATATCATTAAGAAATTTCAAGACGGTGATACATGACAGCTAAGTGCAACAGTAATGAAATAAAATGCATCCTCTTAGGGCCACAGTCACTAGTCCTCATATTCCCTCCGCACTCGGCACTCGGCACTCGCACTCAGTAGGTACCTGCGCTCACTTGGGGTGAGTACAGACTCCGGAGGGGTCCCTTCAGCCCAAGCGCTATAATCTGCAATAACAATTCACGTGCTACAGGGACAACTCAGGTGCTATAGTATAAATATTTGGATCCGCACGGGCAACACATGGCTGCACGGACAACTCACGTGCTATAGTATCAATACCTGGATCCGCATGGACAACTCACGTGCTACACGGACAACTCATGTGCTATAGTATCAATATCACACAATCAGGCCCTCAGCCTTACTCAATCATCAATCTCTCCAGTCTATCGGGCTCTTAGTAATCATGAAAATCAGCCCAAGCAGAAATGATATAATATATCAACAAGGAACAATAGATACTGAGATATGATGTGCAAGAAAAATTGGGACTAAGTACAACACATCAACTTAGCAGATAGATTAACATGTACACAACCTCTGAAGGCCCCTTCATTACCAACACATGGCCTAAACATGATTTCTAATAGGGTTTATAGCTCAATTACTATATCACATGAAGAATTTACATATATCAACAGGTTAATCATCTATACAGTTCCATGAAATGGACCAAGTCCCAATTCCTACGGTGCACGCCTACACGCCCGTCACCTAGCATGTGCGTCACCTCGAAACCAATCATATGACACATAATTCTGGGTTTCATACCCTCAGAACCAAATTTTAGAACTATTACTTACCTCAATCCGAGAAAATCTCAATTCCAACACACCCCTGCCTTGCAAAACGGCCTCTGAATGCCTCGAATCTAGCCATAAACAATGCGATATAATCAATACGGGCTAAAGGAATCAACTCCATAATAAAATGCTCAGTTATTAATCAAAAGTCTAAAATCGACTCAAAAGCCGACCCTCGGGCTCACGTCTCTAAATGAGATAAAAGTCACAAAACCCGAAAGCCCATTCAACCACGAGTCCAACCATACCAGATTTATCAAAATCTGACACCATCGTCACCCAAATCCCCAAATCAACTCTCCAAATCCCTAGCCTCAAATTCCAAATTCACACCTTAAATACACATCAACTAGGTGGGAAAATCAATGGGGAAGCAAGATTATTGATCAAAAATGAGCACAGGGGACTTACCTCAAGAATCCCCTCGAAAACCCTCTCAAGAATCGCCCAAACTCGTGCTTGAAATGTTTGAAATGAAGCTAAAATCGCGAACCCTTGTTTTAATAATCTTCCCCGCACTTTCTCTTATGCAGAACCGATTCTGCAGCATCGCAGAAGTAATATCACACATGCTTCTGTTGCTCATTCCGCTCGTGCGGCCCCTCACTCCGCTTCTGCGGACTCGCTTCTGCGAGCATCCAAGTCGCTTTTGCGGTCCCGGCTCACCTGCCCACTTCCGCTTCTGTGGTCATGTAGATGCGGTAATTCCCTCGTACCTGCGAGCTCGCGCCTGCGATCAAAGCTCTGTAGGTGCAGTTACACTAGCAGAGGTGCAACTTCAACAATCTCATAACCTTAACTTTTGATCCGTTAACCATCCGGAATCAACCCGAGGCCCCCGGGACCTCAACCAAATATACCAGCAAGTCCAAAAAACTCATATGAAATTATTCGAGCCTTCAAATCACATCAATCAACTTCCAAAAGAATCACACCCCAATTAAAGCCTATTGAAACTAAGGAAATTCAACTTCTACAAACGTCGCCGAAACCTATCAAAACACGTCCGATTGAGCCCAAATTTTACATACTAGACACCTTTGACGTTGCAACCTACTCCAACTTCCAGAATCAGAATTCGACCCCGATAGCAAAAAGCCCACTCCCCATCGAATTTCCCAAAAATGTAATTTTCTCCATTTCAAACCTAATTCCACTACAGGCCTCCAAATCACAATCCGGACACACTGCTAAGTTCAAACTCACCCAACAGAGCTAACGGAGCCATCAAAACTCCATTCCGGAGTCTTTTACATAAATATCAACATCTGGTCAATCATGTCAACTTAAGCTTTCCATCATGAGACTAAGTTTTGTCAATTCATTCCGAAGTCTTTCCGGACCCGAACCGATTACCCCAACAAGTCACATAACAGTTGTAAAGTAGAAAATGAACAGTAAATGGGGACACGGGGCTACAACTCCCAAACCCACTGATCGGGTCGTTACAAAAGTGAGTGTCACCGTTTCGTTATTAACTTTTGTGTTTTCATTTGTTCTTTTTTATACAGCAAAATAGATGTAAAACAAATCCGAATCTAAATTGAAACTTTCATAACTTAGCCGGAAATGGTATTTTCCGGCGGCTTCTGCTCTTTCGCTGTTATGTTCTAGCTCTGGCTGGAATTTGAACTTTCCAGGCAACGCTCTATTTTTTTTGGAGGTTTGATATAAAGAAACCAGATCTAAAAAATGAATCTTTGGGTCGGATTTTGCTTTTCCCGTAGCTTCTAATTCTCCAGCGACTATTACATATTTTGTTCTCTAAAGTCTAACTATATTTTGTGAAAGACAAGTTGATCGGAGACTTTTGTTTGCATGTCGGATAGTTTACTTTACAATGACCTTTGGGAGTGCTCTTTGGGTTATGGGACAATATTGAATCTTATTCGAAGTGTTGGAACTTTGTGCTACTGCTTTATCTAATGTCATTGCCTTTATTCTTCATTACTGGCCACTCACACGTTCTTTTTTTTTTTTTTAAGGAGAAAATCCCTGATCTTTTTCCCGTTGTATTTGGTCAGATGAGGTTTGCAAACAGTGAAAACATTTGATTCGCCATATGTTCGGCTTTCAGTGTTACCATGGTTAATATGATGAATCGGAACTTTCTTTGACGCGTTGAGACTTTGTTCCATCTCGATGTTATCCATCATTTAGTTTAATAGATATGTGACAGAATTTTTGTATACCCAGGGCTGATGAGAATAAAATTCTTCAGGTCTTGTGATGATATTATTATTGATAAAGGATAAGATATTATACCGTCCCTCGGACTCGAAACAAATATATTTTATGCGGCAACGACAAAAGCCAAAGGAAAAAACAAAAGAAGAGAATGTGAACGTCCATGCTTCAGAAGGAAACACGGTTGGCCACTGGAGTTGCTACCAAGTCGGCGTTCGCATTCTAATGTCTTATTACTACATGGCATACACCATCCGAGCGTCCAAAAACATTTAAAAATTATTTCTCTAAAACAATTTTCAAAAAAAAAAAAAGCACATTTCGAATCATTTTCAAAAAGAAAAACGATCTTTTATAAAAAAATATTTTCAAACAAAAATCATTTCAAAATTAGTAATATTTAATTTATCTTACTAACAATTTTGCTTCTCTTTTGTGAGGTACAATCATATGAAGCCGTTTTGGAAGACGACGCTCGGAGACGAAGACGAATCCTGTAAAATTTCCCGCTTCATACTTTCCGTTCTTGGATGTACCAAAAACGTAAAGTACAGTAAAGTAGTAGATATGTGTTTTCTTGTTTAATATTATCTATTTGCTAACCACTTAAAAAATTGAATCTAGTTAATAATAAGTATTTCATAATATTGTATGTTACACGAATTCATAAAATTTGTGCATGTATGCTAGGTATTGAATACATTCATAATGTGATTGATATATATCCAGCTAGTTAAATTAGACATACATAAAAATAAAACTTGTCATCTTTCAGAAAAATGAAATAAATATTTTGTCTTTGTCTCACAATTGTATGAGCACTCTTTTGAATCATTTTATATGTAAATTGTTCTTTAATTAACACAACTTAAGTAGAAAATTATAGTCGGACTATCGTACTATTTTTTTAGAAACTTAGGCGTTGCAGTCATTTGGGTTTGACTCACATAATTTGTGTTCCAAGACCATGACTCTAAAAGTGGTCTTTTAGTTATTCATTTAATGATAACTCCTTTTTAGCATAAATATTTCTTCGTAATGATAGGATAACTTTTATGTCATCAATGTTTTGACACAATTTTCTTATACCACATTCACTATTTATTCATCAAACTAATTCTTTTACGTTATTCATTACAAACTAAGGTTGCTCAAAAATTATTCTTCTTCACCTTCCGCCAATCATTTAAAATAAATTCCCCTTTTTACAATTTGAGTTCTCATTTTAAAGGCTAATCTTTGTATATGAACTAATTTCTTATAAAGTATATTGTTTAGTTAATATTCATTTAATCAATTTTCAAATATTCCACTTATCTCTGCACATTATTGTATACTTTTCATTCCTTTAACAACTTTGTGTACTTGTTCATTCATATTAAATGAAATTCTCTCATCTCCTATTCATTAAATTAAAGTAGTGTTCGAGCATCTTTTAATCTTGTCTTGAATTGTTAATTATTCTTTTTATTATTTTGTACTTTAGTCAAATCATATATTGTTCCTTTCTGACATAACCTATTCTTTAAAAGTACTAAATTCTTCTCTGTGTCTTGTGCATCAATTTTTCAAAAAATAATCTAAACTATTTCATACATTTTGTTCATCCATTTTTTACTACATGTGCACACAAATATAAATATTTTATTGTTCGCTTGTCACAATTAAATGCCCTTTCTTTAACGTATTTTTTTTTGTAAAATATTAAATGAAATCCTTTCTTACCCTATTCATTATATAAAAAATATTTTAAAAATTAATTCGTTCCCCCCTTTTGGCCAGTCACTTTAAGGTGATTTTTTCCTTTTTTTTTTTTATTACATTTAGCCTATTACTCAAAATAGTTTTATCTATGGACATAACTCAAATTCTTCAAAGTGCATTCTTAACTACAATTCATCTAGTTAATTTACAAAAACATTTCACTTGTTACTACATATTTGCTCTCACACAATTCATCCCCCTTTTGTATATAATTTATCATACATAGACATTTATCTTTCACCATGTGACATTCTTGTTCAATCACTCTTCATTCAATCTACTTTACCGTTCTTTGTATATATCAAATTAATCATTCTTCTGAACCTTCCCTCATTTATTTGATTTAGTCAACAGGAACCAAATTTTTTGGATCTTGAAGGGCCTAACACCTTCCTCTCGATATAACTCAGAATCTCAACGGTTTCGTAGACCATAGTCGATGTGTTCATTATATAGTGTAATATAGGTGTCCTCGTGTACCTTACACATTAGGCGGCTACTCTTAACAATAGTTAACCTTGTAGGATACTATAAGTTGTAGTTTATTTTGTCTTGTGCAAAATAGGGTGCAATAACATGGCGACTCAGCTGGGGATATTTCACGTTCTAACCACAGTGGATTTGACCAATTACTTGAGGAATTACAGGTTCTTCAATGCTCCAATTTCTATTCTTTCTGTCACATGTTTCAAGTGGTATATTCTCTGCTTCAAGTTATATACACCTTGCTTCATGGTGTATATTCTTTGCTTTGAATCGTATATTCTCTGCTACAAGTCGTATATTCTGTGTCGCGTGCTTTAATGTGGTTTGTTCTTTGTCATGCGCTTCAAGCGGTATGTTCGTTATCATTTGCATCGAGTTGTATATTCTTTGTCGTGTGCTTCAAACCGCATATTTTCTGTTGCATGCTTCAAGTCATGTATTCTCTGTTACGTACTTCAAGCTGAATATTCTTTGTCATGCTCATGTTCTATATGCTTTTACACATGCTATTCCATATATGCTTTTATAGAGGCCAATGTTGTATATGTTGTGTCACATGCGTTGGTGCTGCCTTATTGAATTGCCATCACTTTTATGTTGACGCTTGGTCGTACATAATCACACACAAGTCACGCGAGGGTTGTCTTTTCACCCCTCCGAACCTTCTTTTAAAACTCCGTAGTTTCTAAGATTGGCAGACGAGGTTAACTACGTACCATATTGCAGTTGTCCTAAACTCATGCTTGAATCTAGGTAAATCTACTCTTAGAATCCCTAGGTCACTATACATATGATCTTGAAACTTGCTTTACCTGAATTAATCCTTGCATCTCCTTTACTCGCTACATATTCTTTGTATATTTCGTATATTTTCTTTGCCTTCCATTGTTATGTATTCGTTATCTTTTACATGAACATTCTATTTGTTATCTAGTATTAGGCTCTCTTTATCTAACTAAACTCTGGTTGACTTGTGTTGAATCTTGGACCTTTTGAATACACATACCCATTCATGTCTTCATGAACCTCTACCATAATCATACCATTATATGGATTCTATCATCCTTTTCAATGATACATCAATCTAGCTTGGTACATCTTCCACTAATTTGACGTATTCTTCTCAATCCTACCTCACACTTTCATTGATTTCAATCATTTGAGACAGATCCATGCGCAATTCTACCACCCATCTCTTATTCAAGAGTTACCAGTCTCCACCCACCCACCTATGAATTAATTGAAAATCTCATCTTGTCAAAGAACAATCACCCATTCATGACAACTGCACTGATTCCATATAATTCTAGTAGTTGGTCCGAACTACGTTTTGACCTGATTCTTGCATTGACAAGATACGTAGGCAACCCTACATAAGGGTTCGGTCTCCCTACTATTTCAAAATATTTTTCTCAATACTGGAAATTGAGGCAATTCTTTTGGAACAGTGCAATGATGCTCTTAACCTAGAAATCTCCGAGAGCGTCCACCAAATTTCACTAAACATCTAAACATCAAAATACCATGCCAGCTTTATACTGACCCTCACTCGACTTAAATCGCAACATATGGGATGCAAGTCCTTTCTTCAAACATCTGGCTATGGATTCACGATGTTCACTCCCACTATTCAAATTCAGAGATTCGATACAAGTCAGCCCATTTCTTACAGGGGCAACTTGTTAGTCAGCCTTCGAGAAGTGTCATGCTCGCACGACTCGGACAATTAAAGAATAACAAGCGAAGTCTCAAGTCAACTCGAATCAATTCCCTCCTTCGAACTAAGAATTTTTCTTTGGACGCAGGAGGGACAACACAATCTCTAGAACCATCATGAATGCCGACATCGTGTTCTTGATCACAACCGGATACACCGCTAGCTGCACGACCTAACTCTGCACCCTCATAATTTTATAACTTCACCTAAGAGGAACTCTAACATTTCTCCTCTGAGTTTTGCAGGTACATCATCCCGGGCACTTCACAGGAGATAATATGTGATCTCGGACTCGGTGGAACATTAATTAGATAGTCAGGGGAATAGTAGTTTTACAATAAACTCCATCATTTCTCATGTCTTCGCTGCTCTCACCAATTTTCTATATTCAGATAAGAACATCGTTCCCTGTTGTCAACCGGAGATGATCATCAATAATTCATGTGGATGGCCGAAAGGTGCATCAATATAGGGCTGCACGGGAAATAGCATCCGATATCAGACATTGTGGAACATCAATCGAACAATCAGGGAAGTGTTACTTATTATTCTTAATTCTATTACTGCTCTCACTATATTTCTATATTTGCATTAGATAATCGCCCCTGCTAGTAGTTAGGGACGATCGCCAAAAGATTCCTATAGACAGCTAGAAGATCGCAACAAAACATCCATGCAGTCAATTGGGAGACAACCAGAATAATTGTCTCGCAAACAGTCAGGGGCATCGAGGCAGATGTTCGAAGGAGCAGCTGGGACACATCTTCTGGAGGGAGACGCTCTTCAACTCCAGAGATAGCACACCCAATCATGGGAACAACGAAGCATCGCTCCAATTTTGTCTATACCCTTGCATCTCATACATATCTTTGACGCAATTAATATAGTTAGTTGCAATGTCTTGAAATAGCAGAGTAAAGGAAGTGTGAAAACCATACATCTCATACTCTCCAACCTTCACGAACTATGTATACCTGATTCTTGACCTTGTGTCAAGATACATAGGCAACCCGTCATGGGTCCAATCTTTCTCGTCCTTAGTTGGATGAGTCGGTCAACTCTGGCCACTTAGGTCACAGTTGACCAAAGATCCTTGCGAAAGGGTCATCGCTGAAAAAATAAAAAAATGTGTATATATCTTCCCCTATTGCTTCGAAGTCTTTCCGTAGACATCGAAAGAGAATCAAAATCCAAAAACATATTCCTGCATAATTCCTCCTTGAGGAAATTAAAAAAAATCCTAAACATCTTCCTCTATCCCTAATCTTCATTAACTATGCGTGCCTGATTCTTAACCTCGTGTCAAGATACGTAAGCAACCTTTCTGGTTCTTCTCGTCCTTAACTAGATGAATCGGTCAAGTCTGGCCACTTGGTTCATAGTTGACCGAAGATCTTTGCAAAAAAATCATTTCCAAAAGTCCAAAAAAATTAAACATATATATACCTTCCTCGATTTCTCGTCCAGAAGTCTCTCAGTGAGACATCAAAATCCAAAATACCATCCTCTTTCCTTGAGGAACACTAAAAAATCCAAACCATCTTCCCTCAATCTCCAATCTTCCTGAACTACACTTGACCTGATTCTTATTTCTACGAAATACGTACGTAACCTACGGGGTCGGTCATATTTTTCAAAAAAATAAAAAAAAATCAAGGACCCTTCCCGGTTTCGATCTCATTTCAAATAAAATCTTCAATCAAGGACCCTCCCGGGTCCGATCTCATTTTTCAATAAAATCAAGAAATCATCAATTAAGGACCCTCCCCAGGTTCGCTTATATTTTTCAAAAAAAAAAAAAATCAAAAGATCGATCAAGGACCCTTCTGGGGTTCGATCTCATCCTTCTAAAACTCAATATACTCCCATCGTGCATAGATTTTCATTCCCATCTATGCTCCAATATCACATCGGAGCGGTACACAACCCGTCTAACTAACAATGCTCCTATGCGAAATGGTACACAGCCCGTCATTTTATTTTCATGTCAGCACTCCTAAACGGAATGATACCCAGCGCAGTACTAACAATGCTCCTATATGAAACGGTACACAGCCCGTCATTTTACTTTCCTATCAGCACTCCTAAACGTAACAGTACCCAGCCCTGTACTATCAATGCTCCTATACGGAACAGTACACAACCCATCATTTTACTTTTCCGTTCAATGCTCCTATACGCAACGGTAACTACAAAGCCCATCTAACCTTCAATTCTCTGATATCGCATCAGAATGCTAGCAAAGCCTGTGTAATATTCAATGCTTCGATATCGCATCAGAACGGTAACAAAACCCGTCTAACATTTAACGCTCCAATAGCGCTTCGGAACGGTAACCACAAAGCCCTTTTTTACATTCAGCTCTCTATATCAAAAACCACAAAATTGATTAAGTCAAAATTAAAAAAAGAACGAAATAAAAATCTAAAAATCTTTCCATCCTTCTTGAACTTCATTTGACGTGATTCTCATTTCAACGAGATACGTAGGCAACCTTTGGGTTCAGTCTCATTCTTCTCAAAAATCACAAAAAAAAAAAATTGATTAAGTAAAAAAAAAGAGAGAGAGAGAGAGAAACAAAAATTGTTGTTAAGTCAAAATCCCAAAAAAAAAAAAGAACCCTTCTTCGAGTTTGGTCCCATTTATCAAAAATTTAAAAAGAAGAGAGCAAACTTTTCTTTGACTTTGGTCCCATTTATCAAAAATAAAAAAAATAAAAAGAGAAAAAATCACCAAATATTGACTTGGTTGGTACTAGCATTGTTAGGAGTGAGCATGGAAAAGAACATGCTAATTGGTATGATGGAGAGGATCAACTTCAAGTAAACCATACTCTTGTGGTTCCACTCAATTATACCTTAGTAACACTTAAAAATTCTCATGCTTACAATTAGGGTAAGAACAAATCCGACATCATCGTTTCATGTGCATTGTGTGGTGAGCCTAGATTAAAATTTATTACATTGCATTGTAGATATAGAACTTGGCCTGAATGTCTGTTGAGCCGAAATCTTGAGTAACGTTTGGTTTAGGAAAGGATCGTAGGCCTTCTTTGACCCGTTTGATACTTTCAATCCTACCATTGATCCCTAGCATTACCCCCTTTAATCCTAAGCCCTTTTTCTTGGACAACCACATCTTAGCCCATACCCTTTCTTGTGCTAAATGCAAAATTCCTTTCTTGGCCCAGCCTCCTTGAGCGCACTGAAAACGTGTAACTTTGGACAAACACCAAAGTAGAGGCAACAAGCATGAAAAGGCAAAAAATGCAAAGTCCAAGACAATCGGAGACATGACTTCAAGAAAAGAAAAAGGAAACTCCGCAAATTCAAAAGGAGGATCCCACTAAAAGGAGAAATTTTCGTAAATTCAAAGGAAAATAAAAAATAAAAAAAGAGAGGAGAAAACTCCACAAATTCAAAGAGGAGGAACTCCATCAAAAGAAGGGAAAACTCCTGCAAAGCAGGAGAAACTTCGAAAAGAAAAAAGAAAAAAAAAACTCTTATAAAGGAAAAAGAACCTCTAAAAAGTTTAAAAAGAAATCAAAACAAAGGAAAAGGAAGTCGAGCCAAACTAGATCAAGCGCCGAAGCATGGTTTGAACGCTGAAGACGCGAACGCAGTGCAGTGCTCATGGAGGAACTAGTCACTTTCAACCCAAATGAATATCCTACCCGACCCTAAGCCTACATTATAAGCCAATGATAAAGCCCTACATGATCTTATTCCAAGTGTTCTCACATTATTGGATTCTCACATAAAGGTAAAGCATATGGTATCTCAATTGCATGCATGAACATCTTTCTGAGTGTGTGTATGCTTCGCAAAACGTCCTAAAGTCAAAATGCAAAAATATTTCAAATATGTGTGAAAATTAGGACTTTCTTTGTAGTGAGGCATTTGAAACATGAGTTTGGCAGAATTCAAACCTTTTGATTGAAGCCAAATAAACAAATCTTGTCGAACTTAGGTATACATGAGGTACTAGTCGAAGCTATAGGAATTACCCATAAACTAATCATGGTTTGCTGGAAAGTATATGACGGAAATTCTTATGTACAAAACTAATTGTTGGTACCAGCCAAAGACAAGTCAAAAAATGATTGATCAATAAAATTTTTGCCTGTCTTCACTCTTAAAACTTTCAAATACTCTCCACAAAAGCTACAAAACAACAAAAAATACACAAAACAAAAACAGTCAAGTTTTGTTTACAATAGAGTTAGGTTTTGTTGTAATAGATTTACGCCCGACTTGATTTTCTTTGGTAGGAATATGTAGGCAATCCACATCGGATTCAGTCATCCATTTTTTGAGATCAAACCACTTTTTGGCCTGATTCCATTGGGATACGTAGGCAGTCTTAGTTAGATCCGGCCATATCATTTCAGATTTTATCTTTTTGCATATATTGCCCGCCTGAGTCATTAGTAACAGAACCCTCTTCATCATACTCTTACATAAAAAAATAGCTTCTTGCTTTTCCAGGTGCCCTCCTAAACAATGAGTATTTCATTTCAAAGTCAATTCTCCTGACGCACTCTTGAACAATGGGCATTTCCTTTCAAAGCCAAATTTCCAAGCACCCTCCTAAATAATGGGCATTTCATTTCAAAGTCAATCTTCTAGGTGCTCTCCTGAATAATGGGCATTTCATGTCAAATTCAAATTTTACAGGCGCCAACCTTCTAATACGGGTATTTTAGACCTAAATGCTCCGATCACTTCGGATCGGTACACAGTCCGAATTTTTTTCTAAAATCAAAGTGCTCCGACATCATTTCGGACCGGTACTCAGTCGGAATTTTCTTCAAAAATCAAAGTGCTCTGATCGATTCGGACCGGTATACAGCCCGAATTTCCTTTCAAAATCAAAGTACTTTGATCGCTTCGGACCGATATCTAGTTCGAATCTCTTTTGAATTAGAGTTCCAACATGGGACCCTATTTCATTCAAAAAATCACAAATCCATCTTTCCAAACCAAGAAGAAGCATAATCCACACATTGTCAACTCTACTGATCAAAGAGGTGACACAACGTGAAATTATCTTCTAGCAAATAAATTGGGACATATTTTGAGGATGGACGTCAAGCTTTTCAACAGTAGTTGACGGTATGTCCCAAGTATCTTTCTTATGTCCCATTGACATGGGTGTGTAGGCAATTCGAACCCTCATAGCCAAAATGAAACACCTAGTATCATCACAGCTTGACGTTGGGGAACCTCTCAAAATCAAACTCATCCCGTCGCTTTCATGAACTACAATCGGCCTGATTCTCGTTACATCCGAGATATGTAGGAAGACTCAACATGGAGCCCGACCGCATCCACATCAATATCCATTCGATCAATCTATCTGTCCATCCAATGTCACGTCCCAGTGTTACCACAGTCTGACACTAGGGCAATCTTGGAAGCAATATAGAGATCACACGAACCTTTCGTCCTCGAACATTTGTGTTCCACTCTATTAGGCTACGAATCATAAGTAGCACTCGATTGTATTCCAGAACTACATAGGGCCTGATTCTCGTGTAACCCAAGATATGTAGGCAACTCAAATACTAGAGTTCGGTCACAACCTTCAAAACATCCTCACCCCCACTCTGTCATGTCGGGTCAAAATCGAGTACCATGTCAATTTCTTTGTCCGAAGACTCTTGCATCTTCTCCGGTCAAAGAGGAGCAGCTGTTGGTAGTCAATTTTGACCCTCCGTATTTAAAAATAAATTTTGTAGGCTTCCCTGTCTAAAAATTATAAAATATAGTATTTTGCACATTTTTAACTGCAATGCAATTTATTGATAATTGTTCTCATTTTACAAAATATAGTATTTTTTATCATTATATTGCAATTAGTTAAATACTACCATTTTTGTGCATTTTTCCAAAATTCAAATAATTTATTGATAATTATCCTAGTTCCAAAATATTAGGATTTTTCTATCAATTCATTATCATTTAAGAAATAAAAAATAATTACTACAACACTACCGTAGTACTTGATATCTTCAAATAAATACCGGAAACCATATTTTTCAATTAAATAATTATTTTTAAATTTATAGAACGGTCTAGTAATAACATGGAAACTAGTAGAATTTATTACAAAATACGGATCAAGTCCAGTCAAATCAATGTCCTATCAACATCCGATGCGACGGCACATTTGATGTGACATTTGACACGACTAAACATCTGAGATGACAATACATATGATTCAACGAGTCATATTGACGAGACAATAAATAATGATGTAAAATATTTACCCAATGGGTAAAGACCCATTCTTTGCCCCTAAGTTTTCTACCCATACCCCACTTATACACACTACGCATTATAACCCAAAATCCCTAAAAAATAATAGACCAACCCCTCATTTCCTATGTCTGGATCCGCCCAACCCTTCTCTCTCTCAAAAACTTTTCCCTCTCAATCTCTCATTCTCTTGAAGAGAGAACAGCCATAGCGCCTCTCACCTATCTTCCTCCCTCTACGAGCTCCAGCGAAACCGGCCACGCCACGGCCAGCGACTCCTCCTTCCCCTCTCCTTTTTCCTTCTCCTCTCTTTCCCTTTCTTTTCTCGCTTTATCTCTGCTGCTCCTCCATCTCTGCCGCCCGCCAGAGTTGGTCGCCAGCGATGGCTCGGCGAAAGTGAGCGCCACAATTTCGTTATTAACTTTTGTGTTTTCATTTATTCTTTTTTATATAGAGAAATAGATGTAAAAGAAATCTGGATCTAAGTTGAAACTTTAAAAACTTTGCAGGAATGGTATTTTTCGGCGACTTCTGCTCTTTCACTGTTACGTTCCAGATCTGGCCGGAATTTGAACTTTCCCGACGATGCTCTTTCTCCTTGTTCCTTACTCTTTTATTTGAGGTTTGATACTAAGAAACCAAATCTAAAAATTGAGTTCTTGGGTCGGATTCTGCTTTTCCGGTAGCTTCTAATTCTCCGGCGACTGTTACATTTTGGGTTCTCTGAAGTCTAACTATATTTGGTCAAAGATAAGTTGGTCGGAGACTTTTGTTTGGGGGACAGATAGTTGAATTTACAATGAATTTTGGGAGTGCTCTTCCTACATTTGCTCTACCAATTATCACGTTTGGTTTCTACTGTTGGCTGAATAATTTGTTTGAATCTTCTTTGGGTCATGGGACTTATTGAATCTTATACAAAGTGTTGGAACTTTGTGTTAATGCTTTATCTAAAGTTGCTGCCTTACTTCTTCATTACTGGCCCCTTACATGTTCTTATTTTGTTGTCATGATCCAAAATCCACTAGTAGTCATGATGGCGCCTGACACTACCTTCACGCAAGCCAACATTGATTAGTCAATTAAATTACTCATTCTAACACCTTAAAATCATAATTTTTATTAATGAAATAGTGTGAAATAGAATTTATACGAACTACAATAGTGAATAATCCGTAGGAACCCCCAAAACATAGTGTCACAGGTGCATGAGCATCAACTAAGAAACATAATAAAATACAACATCCATCTGAAATACAAGTTAGATTGGAAAATATAAATAATTCTGATGGAGACTCTGCAGAATGCGGCTTGGAGCGTGAAATGCAGCTCACGGTAAAGTCCCCACAATGGCCGCACCTCTACTCCCAAAAGACCAGCAGACATATAAGTACCCTGCACAAAAAGTACAGCAAGTGTAGTATGAGTACATGAATCAACGCGTACCCACTAACTATCTAGCCTAACCTCAGAGTAGTGACGAGTAGTCGACATCAACACTTACTAGTGGTCCAATATGATAGATACAGTAGAAGTAAATAGGGACAGAGTAGATAAATGAAATAACAAGTGTAAGTACGTGGTACAATCCTCTTCTCAGCAATGACTCAAACTCTCAGCTAGTAACTACCTCCTCAATCAGAGTGTGTATATATATAATGGACCTTACCAGATAGGTCATCACAGTTCAATCAGGAACAAGCTCACAGATATGCTGGCTTCTTGCCAATTATTAAGCACGATTTCATAAAAGTATTCTATAGAAATACTGAGGCGTACGACTTATGTGCACTGCTGAGGGTCGAATGGCACAAACCATAGATACATATATTATATTGCCGAGGCGAACGACCCACTCCCATCAGAGTGTGATACATAATCCTGTCGCGGCGAACTACCCGATCCCATCATAATGTGCACACTGCCGAGGGTCAAACGGCACGAACCATAGATGTATCTATTATACTGCCGAGGTGAATAGCCCGATCCCATTAGAATAAAAATCTTTAATTGTCCTTGACCCCACTCACGAATAGACGTGTGAGTTATAAATTTTAAGGCAAACCTTTCGATGAAAATGCGTAACACGGGAGAAATTCGTAAGAGGAGTACAATAATTTTTTGGCTAATCATGAAGCCCGTTGAATCTCTACCTTATCGAGTCTATCACTCTACACAAGTCTCGTTTCTATTTGCAACGTAAAATAACGGAATTAAATAGGCAAGAGACAACTCATAGTACAACTATAGCAAGGTGTGAACCTGAATCTACCTGGACATGAGATGAATCTAGCTACATACGGACTCTTGTCACCTCGTGCGTGCGTAGCCCCCGCAATAAGTAACACATAACAATTACATCACCTAGGGGTAGTCCCCCCCCCCCACAGGGTTAGATAGGAGACTTACCTCGCTCCTAAGTTCCAAAACCGGCTCCAAAGCCTCTTTAATACCTCAAATCAAAGCCTGTCGATCCAAAACTATTCAAACAACGTGCAAACCAGTCGAAAATATATTCTAATATCCATAATTAATAATTCTAAAAAAATTTCCAACTTCGCTCGAAAAGTCTAAAAATCAACCCTTGGGCCCATATTCCCAAATTTTGAAAATTTTCGAAGATAAACATTACCCATAGCCTCACGAACTCAAATATATAATTTATTCTCAATTCCACGTTCAATTTTGTGGTCAAAATCCAAAAATATAAATTTAGGTTTTCTAACAAAAAAATCTAACAATTTCTACTAATTCTCATGTTTAAATCCTTATACAAACCATGTATGTAACTTGTAATAGGTGGGAATCACTTACCTAGTATTGCTTGATGAAAACCTCCCCTTAAAGCTCTCCAAAATCGCCCGAACCAAGTGAAAATGAGAGAAATGGGCCAAATCCCATTTTTAAAAGAACCATCTACCCAGACGATTTTTCGCGTCAGCGGTTCACTAGTCGCTTCTACGGTCTACCATCCACTTCTGCGGAGTTCACTCTTGCCGACCAACCGCTTTTGCTATCTCAACCCCGTTTTTGTGGGTGTGCATCAACCCAAAAGCATCTGCTTCTGTGGACCAGCCTCCCCACTCATTCCCGCTTCTGCACCAAATGCACCGCATCTACGGACACGCAGGTGCAGAAACGACCTCGCACCTACGACCTCTACCTGCTTCCTACTTGACCGCTTCTGCGGGCTCGCATCTGCAATGCGCACTCCGTAGGTGCGATTGCACCAGCAGCTGCCAATTTCAGCAAATTCTTTAAGTTCAAAACTTGATACATTAACCACCCGAAATCCACCCGGCCTCTGGGACCTCAACCAAACATACCAACACGTCCTATAACACAATATGAACTTAGTCGAACCCTCAAATAACTTCAAACAACAATAAAAACACGAATCGCACATAGATTCAAGCCTAATGAACTATGAAACTTCCAATTTTTACAACCGACGCCGAAACCTATTAAATCACATCCGATTGACCCCAAAATTTTCACACAAGTCACAAATGACACCACGGACCTACTCCAACTTCCAGAATCGAAATCTGACCCCGATATCAAAAAGTTCACGCCCGGTCAAACATCCCCAAAAATTCAACTTTCGCCATTTCAAGCCTAATTTCACTACGGACCTCTAAATCACAATGTGGGCACGCTCCTAAGACCAAAATCACCATACAGAACTATTCCAAGGCTCGGAATCCCAAACAGACGTCGATAACATCAAAATCAACTTCATCCCAAACTAAGGAAATTCTTAAACCTTCAAAATGCCAACCTTCCGTAATAAGTGCCGAAATATTCCCGAGACACCCGATACTCGACCCAAAAATACGCCCTAGCCCGACTTCATCATATGAACCTATTGGAACCTTCAAATCCCGACTCCGAGGTCGTTTACTCAAAAGTCACACCTTAGCCAATTATTCCTACTTAAAGCTTCCGAAATTAGAATTTTCTTTCTAACCGAATCCCGAACTTTCCGAAATTAAATTCCGACCACATGTACAAGTCATAATACCTGAAGTGAAGCTACTCAAGGTCACAAACCACTGAACGACGCGCTAGAGCTCAAAACAACCAATCGGGTCGTTACATTCCTCCCTACTTAAATGTATATTTGTCCTGGAACGTGCTAAGGACTGCTCCGGAGTTGTCAAGATTAACTATTTAGCACGTTGTGCACCTACCCGTGCCATCACAACTCAGTTGGGCACATTAGCTCGAGCCGGACTGAAGGTCCTCCCTTTAGCCTTAGCTAACAAGCTCTAGAACCAAGTTCCAACTTCTGAATTTATTTACCAAACTTGATTCTAACACACGAACAACGTACCAATCACCACGCACTATACCATAACATGATCGTACACCTAGGCCGAAATCACCCCATGCACCACATAAGTCGGTTGCCCATAATAACATCCTCTAACTACAATAGCTGAAATTTCACGAATTCGATGCCCGCAATACAACTCAAGACGTATATAAATCTCGTTCCAACTCTCGCAATACTGCCATGACGAAAGAGACGTGTAGAAACTCGTAACCACCTGCTGAATCAATAATTCATGGAGTCCCTCCTCCTGATAAGAACCATTATCTTATTCTGAACTGAATAACGATGTTTTCCTTTTAATGTACCTTATATAAATCTGATCGCACTAAACTTAGGTTCAATAATCTCGTCTCACCCAGTACAAGTTGCTCAGGCAATAAGCCACCTCAAACACTGAATCAGATCTCATATGACGCCATCAATGCGCTGACAAGCTACAACTCGAATATGACACATAAGGAGGAACGAACTCTGGAAAAGAATTACCCAGCCCGCGTAATGAAATAAACGGTTGAAAAGATGTTATGAACCCTTCTTAAAAAATGAGAAATAAATATGCAGGAATAGATATAGCGAACAATACTCAACATATCACTGCTATGTCATGCAAATCGATCCAAACATGATATTGTTGCGGCATGCAATCCGATCCAAATAACGTACCCTTGGTGGCGTGCCACCCGATCCACTCGTAACCATAAATAAGCACATACTCATCAAGCCATAATTCTTCTACCTACGGAATACCGAATATCGTCCATAAGCACGCTACGTGAAAAAAAAAAACTCTAGGGAGACGGATAGCGCCATACGCTACAAAGCCCAAGCAGGACTAAGGTGCGATAAATGACCTGCATCTCGAGAGCCATCCTACTCATATGACACCACAAGCTACACGGGACCTCAACACACGTGCGAACAATCAAGCCGTCTCAATCCAGCAAAACCCCCACAGTTCACAACCAAAGGAATAGAGCGCCTTCCAAGCATAAACTCTCACATTAACGATAGTACCAAAATCTCGGTACTTGGTTTCGATCTTTAACAATTAGGTGACTAGCATGCCACACTTATACAAATCTCCCCATGGGTACGCTCCCATGACATTCCACACCAGGTAGAAAAGTCTGCACATCCATAGCACCAACCGTACTAATCTGTAAAACAATTCAAGAACCCGCAATTCACTACACAATACTCTTTCCACAGAACACCATTTCCAGGCGACATTAGGATAATGTCAGCTTACTCTAAACATTTGAATTCTTTCAGGCTCATCCGAGCTCGTGACATCCATGTCAACACCTAACCGCAACCTCGATCCTCAACTTCCAAATCCCATGCCACTCACTGCACCTATCATGCCACTACGCGAGAATACCAGAATTCATCATAACTCCTGAACTACTAGTAGAATAAACACTTCATTGGCTGGAAAGCCTTTCACTTAGCTCATTGCGGAAGAACTAATGCAACACTATGGAATTCCCAAATTGCAAAAAATACAAACCTCAAGTCGTGATCTAAATCGCCATGACTCTTTCGAAATCCATTTACACCACAAAGTCATTTGAATCAAATACCTCATAAATCAATCATGTTGTGGTGGCTGACGAGCCTGCATGTACAACAACAAATCACATGTATAACTTCATACGCTGAAGGAACTGATCATTGCAACAATCATGCTAACTCAACCATTACCAATCACGCCAACTTCTTCCAATTCACTCTTAGCTTCCCTTAGAAATAAAAATAGCTCAATTCAAAATACAACAAACTCAATCCGCACTCATCCCGAGTGACCTGCATCACGAAACCATATCGTCTCATTACTCATGAATCATCTCATATCCTTCTTATGCACACAATAGCATCCCCAATCGGTACACCCGTTTTGCAAGACCTTCCGTGAGCTCGAAACTATTTCTTCCTTTCCTCCAATACTGCACTGTATACTCGGTGATAACATAGAACCTTCCAAGTCCTTAGGCACTGCACTCGAATTCTTGAACCTACTAGAACCACTGTTGAGAATCACCCAGTCTAACTTGGCCCCGAATATATGCCAAGCTTTAGTGGCGCTGCTAGCACGTGAACACCATATCAAAGAAGCACCCGACTAAATTATTTTCCTTGTACATAACCCCCCCACAAGAAGTATAAACTCTGAGGCTTCCCAAAAACCTGAACGTGCATCGATAATGCCGAACATAGCACATGTCCATCAAGTTCCTTGCTGAATTACCCCTGATATTTCCTTTTCTTAGTCATAAATAATCCGCCAGCGCATCGATAGCCAGAAATCGCACAGGCAAACAACTACGCGATCCAATCATAGACGGTGGGGCTCCCCCACTTAGCTTTAAGCTACCATCACATAATATAGAGCCCACAACGATTCCTCCTTCTCAATTACCATGATCTCGCACCATTAACCCGCCAAACTTCTCGAAGTCATTTGTTAAGCTTTTCATGAACATTCTGATCACCAGTCATAATCACATATTCGACCTCTTACTGGGTAGCAAATAATATTCCTCGCAAAAGCTTCATCAACATCACGCCCTCGCTAACCTGTTCACAGGAGATAACCCACCTGTGGAATTCCTTATCGACATCTTCCAACGACGCTGCACTGGGCATAACTACCACGCAATCAGTAAATTCTCTTGAGCTCATGCTCACCCACCAGCTGTATAAGTCTACTCCTTCCCTATTGACATCAACTGCAAGTTCAACAATACCGTCCAAACTTAAGTCATATTGCACTTGAAACGGTAATCAGATCTTCACAAACCTCTCCTCATTTCAAACAAACTCCTTTCTGCCATATTTAATCTTTCTTCGTACAGTAACCATCACTCCAAATAAAATCCGTAGGACAAATCACCTTCCATCACAATTCTCAAACTGTTCTACACTTTCTCAAGGCACGCGGCTATCCTACCACATAATCCATATGCTAATCTGCCACTCTTACTTCGGTTAAATCATCTCTTTTAAGCAACTCCTCAACCTCTGCTTCTCATACTTGACCTGCTAGTACTTCAACCACCGCGAAACACTTCCTGCCATGTCTTCCCTCATACTTCGCTACTCAAATGTTGCTTCAAATCAAAATGTATCTCTATAGCACCTGAACCAATAAAATATTACCGATTTTGAGCCTCTTCAAAGATCATCTTTCTCTAGTCATCAACATTAGAAATAATAGTTCAATTCTGAATCGCTGAACACAGCTATCCCTAGCAACCGCCTCTCAGGAACCATCTCACAACACCCTGCCCCAAAGGCAAAATCCAAGAAGACTGTAACACCGGTGAACTGTAATACGTTCGAACAAGGACGACAACACCACATCAGAAATGAGAATTCCACCACACTCAACAATACCAAGTCTCATCACTTCATCAGCCGAACATGGACATCTATAGTCTGATTGTCTTTTCTCTGCTAGAATTAAATGTTGAACCTCTAAATCATGCACTGAGAAATCCCCCTTTCGAGTCATTCACTGCCTTGGCACATAACCAAGCACTTTACCATCACACAAACATTGTGTGAAAACAACGCATAGATATCGTAGCAATCCGTGTACAGTCTTAAAACCATAGAAAAAACTAATACTCAGCTGGAAGAAAAGAACATCCTTCCGCAAGGCGACGAAAATAGCCTGCCTGGATACGCAAGGAAAAACATCCTGCATCGTATCTGCAGTACCACTACAACTCCTCGACACCTAATTGAAAACAAGCGCTTTGCGTCGCATAAGACTTAGTAGGAAGGAAATAAAGGCACAAGCCTCGATGTAATCAAACTGCACCATGAGGAAATCAAGAAGGGAAGAGCTCCTAACAGCCATGTACCCTCTCAAAGATAAGTATAGACGTCTCTGTAGCAATCCGCAAGACTCTACTAGACTTGCTCATGACTCGTGAGACCTAAGTAAACCTAACTCTCTGATACCAAGCTTTTACGGCTCAAAATCCACTAGTGGTCGTGACGGCGCCTAACGACACCATCAGGCAAGCCAACAGTGATTAGTCTATTTAATAACTCATTCTAGCACCTTAAAATCATAACTTTTATTAATGAAATAGTGTGAAATAGAATTTACACGAACTACAATATTGAATAATCTGTAAGAACCCCCAAAATTCGATGTCACAAGTGCATGAGCATCAACTAAGAAACATAATAAAATACAACATCTGTCTGGAATACAAGTTAGACAGAAAAATATAAATAACTCTGACAGAGACTCTGCAGGATGTGGATCGAAGCGTGAAATACAGCTCATGGTAAAGTCCCTACACAAAAAATACCTGCACAAAAAGTGCAGCAAGTGTAGTATGAGTACCTAAATGGCCAGCTCCCATGAGAGTGTGATACATAATCCTGCCGAGGCGAATGGCCCGATCCCATCATAATGTGCGCACTGCCGAGGGTCGAAAAGCACAAATCATAGATGTATCTATAAAACTACCAAGGTGAACGACCCGATCCCATCAGAATGAGAAGCTTTAACGGCTCCTTGACCCCACTCACGAATAGACATGTGAGTTATAAATTTTAAGGGAAATTCGATGAAAACGCATAACGCGGGTGAAATTATTTCGCGGCTAATCATGAAGCTCATAGAATCTCTACCATATCGAGTCTATCACTCTACACAAGTCTCATTTCAAGCCGCAATGTAAAATAACGGAATTAAATAGGCAGGAGACAACTCAAGTAGTACAGCTATAGCATGGTGTGAACCTAATTCTACCCGGACATGAAATGAATCTAGCTATGCACGGACTCTCGTCACCTCGTGCGTGTGTAGCCCCCGCAATAAGTAACACATAACAATTACATCAGCTAGGGGTAGTTTCCCCTCACAGGGTTATACGGGAGACTTACCTCGCTCCGAAATTCCAAAACCAGCATCAAAGCCTCTGTAATACCTCACAAAACTATTCAAACAACATGCAAACTAGTCAAAATATATTTAATATCCATAAATAATCATTTTAAGCAATTTCCCAACTCTGCTTCTACGGGGGCGCATCTGTGCAAAAGCGTTCGCTTTTGCGGACCATCCTCCCTACTCATTCCTGCTTATGCGCCAGATGCACCGCATCTGCGGACAAGCTGGAGCGAAAAGGACCTCGCACCTGCAAGTTCTGCCTGCTTCTTACTTGACTGCTTCTGCAGTGTCCTTCTCGCTTTTGCGGGTTCGCATCTGCGGTGCTCACTCCGCAGGGGTGATTACACCAGCAGCTGCCAACTTCAGCAAATTCTTTAAGTTCAAAACTTGATCCATTAACCACCCAAAATTCACCTGAGGCCTCCGGGACCTCAACCAAACATACCAACACGTCCAATAACACAATACAAACTTAGTTGAACCCTCAAATCACCTCAAATAACATCAAAAAGATGAATCGTCCATAGATTCAAGCCTAATGAACGTTGAAACTTCCAATTTTTACATCTGACGCTGAAACCTATCAAATCACATCCGATTGACCCCAAATATTACACACAAGTCACAAATGACACCACCGATCTACTCCAACTTCCGGAATCGGAATCCGACCCTGATATCAAAAAGTCCACTCCCGGTCAAACTTCTCCACAAAATTCAACTTTCGCCATTTCAAGCCTAATTCCATTACGGACCTCTAAATCACAATCCGAACACGCTACTAACACCAAAATCACCATACGGAACTATTCCCAGGCTCGAAATGTCAAACGCATGCCGATAACATCAAAATCCTCTTCATCCTAAACTTAGGAAATTCTTAAAACTTCAAAATACCAACCTTCCGTAATAAGCGCCGATATATTCCCGGGCCACCCGATACTCAACCCGAACATACGCCCAAGTCTGAATTCGTCATACGAACCTATTGGAAGCTTCAAATCACGATTCCGAGGTCGGTTACTCAAAAGTCACACCTTAACCAATTCTTCCTAATTAAAGCTTCAGAAATTAGAATTTTCTTTCCAACCCAATCTTGAACTTCTAGAAATTCAATTCTGACCACATGTACATGTTATAATACCTGAAGTGAAGCGGCTCAAGTCCTCAAACCATTGAACAATGCGCTAGAGCTAAAAATGACCGATCGGGTCGTTACATTTGTTCTGCTAAAGAGAAAATCCCTGGTCGTTTTCCCATTGTATCTGGTCTGATGAGGTTCGCAAATAGTGAAAACATTTTGATTCGCCATATGTTCGGGTTTAAGAGTTACCACGGGTAATGTGTTGAATCAAACTTTCTCTGACGCCTTGAGACTTTGCTCCATCTCGACATTATCCATCATTTAGTATAATGGATATGTGACAGACTTTTGATATACCCAGGGCCGATGAGAATAATATTTCTAAGGCCTTGTGATGACAGTTTGACTGATAAAGGATAAGATACTACACCATCCCTCGGACTCGGAACAAATATATTTTATGAGGCGATGATAAAAGCCAAATGAAAAAATAAAAGACAAGAATGTGACGTGCATGCTTCAGGAGGCAACACAGTTGGCCGCCGGAGTTGCTACCAAGGCATTCATGTGCTAATGTCTTATTACTACAATGGAATACACCATCCGAGCCTCCAAAAATATTTAAAAATCATTTTTCTGAAACAATTTTCAAAAAAAAATATTTCAAATCATTTTCAAAAAGAAAAATGATCTCTTATAAGAAAATATTTTCAAAGGAAAATCATTTCAAAATTAGAGATATTTAATTTATCTTACTTTAAATTATCTTACTAACAATTTTGCTTCTCTTTTTCAAGGTATAACCATATGAAATCGCTTTGGAAGAGGAAGCTCGGAGACGAAGACGAACCCTATCAAATTCTCCGCTTCGTACTTCCCGTTCTTGGATGTACAAAAAACATAAAGTATAGTAATGTAGTATATATGTGTTTGCTTACTTGCTTGAACATTATCAATTTGCTAACCACTTAGGAAATTGCATCTAGTTAATAATCAGTACTCCGTAATATTGTATGTTACTTGAGTTCATAAAATTTGTGCATGTATGCTAGGTTATTGAATACATTCATAATGTGATTGATATACATCCAGCTAGTTAAATTAGACATACATAAAAATAAAACATGTCATCTTTCAAAAAAAATATATATATATATATATATATATATATATATTTTGTCTTTGTCTCACAATTGTATGAGTACCCTTTTGAATCATTTTATATGTAAAATATTCCTTAATTGATACTACTTAAGTAGGACTATCGTACTATTCTTTTAAGAAACTTAGGCCTTGTATTCATTTGGGTTTTGGCTCACATTTGTGTTTCAAGACCATGACTCTAAATGTGGTCTTTAGTTACTCATTGAATGATAACTCATTTTTAGCGTAAATATTTCTTTGTAATAATAGAATAATTTTTATGTCATCAATGTTTTGACACGTTTTTCTTATACCACATTCACTCTTTATTCATCAAACTAATTCTTTTACTTTATTCATTACATACTAAGGTTTTTCAAAATATTCTTCTTCACCTCCCGTCAATAATTTAAAGTAAATTCTCCTTTTTACAATTTGGGTTTTCATTTAAAAGGTTAATCTTTGTACATCAACTAATTTCTTTCAAAGTATATTCTTTAATTAGTATTCCTTTAATCAATTTGCAAATATTCCACTTATCATTGCACATTATCTTATACTCTCATTCCTTTAACAACTTCGTATACTTGTCCATTCATATTAAATGAAATTCTTTCATATGCTCTTCATTAAATTAAAGCGCAAGATGTAGTGTTCGAGCATATTTTAATTTTGTCTTGAATTGTTAATTATCCTTTTTATTAAATTTGTACTTTAGTCAAATCATATATTGCTCCTTTCTTATATAACCTATTCTGTAAAAATACCAGATTCTTCTCTGTGTCTTGTGCACCAATTTTCAAAATAAATCTAAACTATTTCATACATTTTGTTTATCCATTTTTTACTACATGTGCACACAAATACAAATATTTATTATTCGCTTGTCACAATTAATTGTCCTTTCTTTAATGTATTTTTTTTTAACATATTAAATTAATTCCTTCTTTACCCTATTCATTACATAAAAAATATTTAAAATATAATTCTCCTCCCCCCC
>MCJB01005003.1:53552-108044 GCA_002018475.1 Nicotiana obtusifolia
GGTGAGTTTTTCCTTCTTCTTTTTTTTTTTTTTTTTTTTTTTTTTACATTTAGACTATTAGTAAAAATATATTATCTATGGACATAAATCAAATTCTTTCAAGTGCATTCTTTGACTACAATTAATCTAGTTAATTTACAAAAATACTTCACTTGTTACTACATATTTGCTCTCATACACTTCATCCCCCTTTTGTATATAATTTATCATACATAGACATTAATCTTCACCATGTGACATTCTTGTTCAATCACTCTACATTAAAGCTATTTTACCGTTCTTTGTATATATCAAATTAATCATTCTATTGAACCTTCCCTCATTTACTTGATTGAATCCACAAGAACTACATTTTGTGAATCTTGAGAGATGTCTAACACCTTCCCCTCGAGATAACTTGAACACTTATTCAGAATCTCAACGATTTTGTAGACCATAGTCTATGTGTACATTATATGGTGTAATATAGGTGTCCTAGTGTACCTTAAACATTTGCTGGTGACTCTAAACAATAGTTAACCTTGTAGGGTACCATAAGTTGTAGTTTGTTTTGTCTTGTGCCAAATACGGTGCAACAATGCCTACACAAAGCTTTTGTGAAGATGTCAGCAATTTGCTTATCAGCAACACCAAATTCCACAGTGATCAAACCCTTCTTAAAATTATCCCTCAAAAAATGATGCCTAACATGTATGTGCTTAGTTCTGTTGTCATGAACTGAGTCCGTGGTCATACTAATTGCACTAGTATTGTCATAAAAGAGAGGAATACATCCTACATCAATTTCAAAGTCCATTAGCTATTGTTTAATCCATAATAATTGAGCACAACATGAGGTAGATACTCAGCTTCAGTAGCAGACAATGCCACAGAGTTTTGCTTTTTGGTGGCCCAAGATACAAGACATGAGCCAAGAAAGTGTGCCATAACAGAAGTTCTCTTTCTTCCCACAAGAAAACTTGCATAATCAGCATCAGCATATCCCACTACATCAAAATTACTATCTTTTGTATACTATAGGCAAAAGATCAGTGGTGCCTTTTAGGTATCTCAAGATCCTTTTGACAGCCTTCAAGTGAGAGTTGGATTAGCCTGAAATCTAGCGCAAAGGACTACACTCAAAATAATGTCAGGTCTACTAGTAGTGAGATATAACAAAGAGTCAATCATTCCCCTATACATATTCTAATCAATAGATGAAACAGGTTCATCCAAATCTAGTTTTGTGGTTGTTGCTATTAGAGTGTCAATTTCTTTGGAATCTTCCATCTTAAATCTTTTGAGAAACTCTTTCACATACTTTTGCTGATGGATCATAGTTTCATTTGAATTTTGTTTAATTTGTAATCCTAAAGAGAAATTAAGCTCACGCATCAAACTCATTTCAAACCCACTCCCCATTAGCTATGTAAATTCTTTACTTAACCTATCAGTTGTTGCTCCAAAGATTATATCATCAACATATATCTGACTTACCAAGAGATCTTTACCTTTTTATTTTAAGAATAAATTATTGTCAATTTTACCTCTCTTGTAGCCATGCTCAAGCAAGGATTTAGAAAATCTTTCATACCATGCTCTTGGAGTCTGCTTGAGCCCATAAAGTTCCTTATCAAGCTTGTACACATGATCAGGACATTTCTTGTTTTCAAAGCCATGAGTTTGCTTGACAAACATTTCTTCCTTTAGATAGCCATTGAGGAAGGCACTCTTGACATCCATCTGATGGAGAGTAAATTCTATGTAAGTAGCAAAGGCTATAAGGAGTCTAATTTCTTCCAATCTTGCAACTGGAGCACAAGTCTCATCATAGTCTATGCCCTCCTCTTCACTATATCCTTAAACCACCAATCTTGTCTTGTTCCTTGTAATTGTTCCTTCTTCATCCAGTTTGTTTCGAAAGACCTATATAGTGCCAATCACTGTTCTTTCCTTGGGTCTTAGTACCAGATGCCAAACTTGAATTCTCTCAAATTGGCTGAGGTCATCTTGTATTGCATTCACCCAATCTGCATCCTCCAAAGCCTCAGAAATATTTTTAGGTTCAATATGAGATAAAAAAGCATCAAAAGTACAGAGGTTCTTTGAAGAAGATTTGATTTTGATTCCAGAGGTTGGGTTGCTGACTATGTTCCCAATGGGATGAGAACTTTGATACTTGTAAGGATTCACAACCAACTGATTTTCTTTAGTTGTTTATTCAATATTTAATTGTTGAGGAATAGGTTTATGGACCGGTTCCCTCGAGGTGTGAGAATTAGTTCCTCTTTAATCAGTTTCCCCTGTCTGGTTGCCCTCGAGGTGTGAGAACAGGTCCTTCCCCTCTTTATTTTCAAGCCTCAAGCTGTTCAGCTAGGGGAACGAGTGCACAAGAAGGCACTGCTTCCAGCATACCAACTCCTATTCTAGTTGGTGAACAAGTTCTTGCTACCACAAGTTGAAAGCCGATCCATTGTATCTATAGCATACACACCATCAATCTGCCTGGGATTCTGATTGAACACATGTCGAAGGTGGGAGACTTCAAGGATGAAAACCATGGGTTACCATATTGGTTCCTGCTCACAAAAATCTTTGAATGTTTTGAAGTCCCGTTGGGGAAAGCAACTGTGGGGACTTGTAAGCAAATGTTCTCAATAAACACCTTGGAGGAATGCGAGTGTATTGACAAAAGGTCAGAATTTACAGCAGTTCTACGATCTCTCAACTTGTCTATGCTCATAGTACTGCTAATGAGGTAATCAGAAGGCTGAAGGCCCAAAATGCCATTCTTGAGGGCAAGCTCAATCTACATAGGACGGAACCTGGTTTTAGCAGTGCTCAGGGTGCAGATGTTGCCCACTTGACTGCTGAGAATGCAGAACTGAGAAAATTGGTGGAGAACCTGAAAGAGTAGCTGATCAATGAGCAGAGTGCTACTAATGATTGTGTGGATGGTCTCCTCAACGCTCTTTCTCCCTCGTTCTTCCCTTCCTTCAAGTGCCCCGAAATTGTTCCCTTGTCAGTGTCCTTTTTGTCAGTTGCTGCCAAATTCTATAATGTTCTTTTTGTTCTCTATTCCATATGGTTGTGATACTCTATGTTTATTTCGTGAATGTTTTGTAATGATGGTATTGCTACTTGTTTTTCTTCTTCTTAAATTAACAAGCATCTTAGTCCTTTTTAAATGCATGTTGTACTCTTGTGTTATGTTTTTAGCTATGATGTGTGCACACAAGTGACACGAGTTAACTTTGCTGGATTTCTTTTTGCGTTTACTTGTATAATTATTTTTATGATGTCAAAAGGGGGAAGAAAATTGAAGGGGAGAAACAGGTTCTCAGGAGGAATATGGCTATTCTGCAAGGGGAATAATATGGAGATTTAGTTTTCAGGGGGAATATTAATTCTAAATTTTTCATTATCAAAAAGGAAAAAATTGATAAGTTATGTGCTTTTTTATTTTGATAATTTTAACAAACTTTATATGAGAACCAGATAGTGAACTTGATACAACTAGCCTCTCCGCGCTCAGAACAACAAGTCAAATGTTCGGCACTAGTTCCAATGAAATTAGTTAAGCGAATAACAGAGAGAACAAATAGATATCACTTCCTCCAGTCACAGTACAAGTTTACTCTTACAGTTGTTAAAGCTACCGCACTGCACACGCAACAGTACAGCGGCACTGTTGAAGCATGTTGTGTACCGGACACTCCCCTGCATCATCTTTGATGACCTCATTTATATATTAGCAACATGAGGCAAGGGATTACACACACTTGCAAATCCTAAAATATTATTTACTCTCAAGTGTGCAGCCACCTTCATTCTCTCAAAGGCATTGAAGAACAAACCAGCAACATAACAAAGGACGAGATCCCAGTATTGATTACATCGTGTGTCCCTAGTATTGTTGTGTCTTTGTTTATGTTATTCACTTGTAACTCCTACTCAGCTTATTTAGAAGCATCTCATAGGACACTTTGTAAAATCATAAACCTTGTGTTTGGGTTGACTAGAGTTGGTCAAGTGGTTAGCTTTGTAATAGAGTTATTACAAAGAGGCTTGCAATATAGGTATTATAAGTAGGTGAGAGATTAAGAGTTTAATTCCTAGGTTACAATAGGTTGTAATATAAAGTTGCTCAGTTAGTGAAGTCGAAATCGTACGAGTGTAGGTCGTGATTTTTAATTCTATAGGCTGGGAGTTTTCCACCTAAATATCATTGTGTTATTTACTTACTGCTGTGTTATCTGGAAACTGAGGTTCTCTGTACAGTCTGGTGAACTCTTAGTTACATCAATAAGTGAATATGAGTGCAGTAAGGGTAAACTACATATAAATACAGGACTTTATAAGATGAAGAGGTTCCATGAGCTCACTTAAACAGGGTGTTCGCTGCAACAGTCAAAGAGGTCAGTTTGCTACTCTGATTTTTCTTGGTGTTCAGCCTGTGAGGCATTCACCATCTCCATCTGACCAGCTTTTACAGTATCCTGGATCCTTGGTGGCACATAAAGCTTTACACAGATCCAACGTAATGTTGCGTGATTAGGGCAGCAAAATTGTCTGCTGGCACTTTAACGACATTTGGTTTCACATCAATAAGATGCTCAATTTTCTGCATTGCTTAGGGTCATTATTTGCGATGCTGCTCAAGATGCTTGTAACTTCTCATTCTTCTCCTAGAGTAGAGAGCCTCGTGGAATCCCAAGTCAGGATACCTTCTAGATAGTTACTTCTCTAATACAATTGCATCTTTCTTTGATCGATCAGGTTTCAGTATAACTCTTTGGGCCTCAACGTTAACATTGTCTTCGTCTAGAGTATATTCGTGACGATCACTTTCTACGACTTCCAAGCTTTCATACACATTCTGTAACATTTTTACAAATATAATTTTTGATGTCCGAAGAAAAGTTCATGAAACTGCTAACTTAGATGAACTGCTCTAGAACATTGTTCAAACAGAGCTTGTGCACAAGCATAATAGTCCTAAACAAAAACTAGATTCGACCAAAGCTAATTAATTACTAAGTTATTAACTTGAAAGATTTTCTTCAAAATACTGCCCGCTAAAGAATCTGCTACATCTAGCTACATCAGTTTTTGGATTGATGCACAAAAATGGGAACTTTAATTTACAATGTTACTCAGGTCGGAAGCTCAAAATAAACGACAACGAGTTTGATCTTTCTTAGGAGTACATGAAACTTATTAGGCACTTCGAGACTTCAGTATGGAAAATAGTACTTCCTCTCTTCCATCTTATATATAACACTTTTCTTTCTAATTTGTTCTAAGTCAAAATACATCGAGAACCCCTTTAACTTATTTTCACTTTTAACTTTAACACATATTCTTAAAGTCGTTCCATTTAAACACTCCAATCAGTCCTATAGTATGTCATCCACAAGCTAAAAGTTGGCTTAAGCGTGAAAAGATCGTGCACTGCCTGAACCTCAACCACCTAAACTTAATAATGCTCTTGTATGACATATTTTGATGCTTTTCTCTTTCACTTCATTTTGGTACTGTATTAGGCTAGGTTCAATTGATCATTTAGTGATGAGTTGGCAACAAGTATTCACTATCTAATATACTGGTTATATTGTTCACACCCACGTATGGAAAGTGCAGCTCCCATTTAGTCCTTGAAATCAACCTTATTTATGATTATGTTTTCATTTCCTTGTTGAGATGTATGAAGGTCAATTTCTGATTGAGTATGTAACATACAAATTCATGAGAAATACTTGCATGTCCATGTGCATCTTTGAGATTGTAATGACCCGACCGGTCGTTTTGAGCATTTGCATTCAGTTCGATAGTTTGAGGTCATAAGTAGTTTCGTATGGTGTATTATGACTTGTATGTATCGTCGGTCTTGGCTTTCGAGTTGTTCGGAATTGATGTAGAAGGATGATTCTCACTTGAGAAGCTTGAAGTTGAAAGAGTTCGCCAAGTTTGATTTTTGCGTATTTGACCTAAAAATCGGAGTTTTTATGGTTCCAATAGGTCCGGGTGATAATTTTAGACTTGGGCGTATGCCCGAATTTACATTTGGATGTTTCTAGAAGGTTTCAACACTATTAGGCGAAAGTCGACAATTTAAAAGTTTGGAATGTTCATAAATTTGACCGGGAGTTGACTTTCATGGTATCGGGTTCGGATTGTTGTTCTGGGAGTTGGAATAGGTTTGTTATGTCATTTTAAACTTGTCTGCAAAATTTAAGGTCATTCCGAGTTGATTCGATATGGTTCGGCACGAGTTTTAGAAGTTGAAAGTTCATTAAGTTTGATTTGAGGTGTGATTTGTGGTTTTGATATTTTTATGTGTGATTTGAGATCTCGAGTAGGTCCGTGTTATGTTTTGGGACTTGTTGGTATGTTCGGACGGGGTCCCGAAGGGCTCGGGTGTGTTTCGAATTGATTTAGGACCATTTCTGAGTTTCATGCGCTGCTGATTTATGGTGTTTCAGTTGTTCTTCGCGAACGCGAAGATGTGGTCGTGATCACATTGTGATTCTTGGAGCTGGGTGATTTTCATCAACGCGTTCAGGACAGGTCGACTGCATTCGCATAGTGTTTGGGACTCGTCTTTTTCGCTTTCGCGTATGCTTCTACGTGTTCGCTTAGTGTCGGGCTGGACTGGGTAGTTCATTGGTTTCCTCTTCCCACTCACGATGTTGTTTCCACGTTCGCATAGGTTTGGCAGTTGTATTCATCGCGTTGGCGAGGCTTGTGCCGCGAACACGTAGTGTTAATTTGGGGTAGCACAATTTATGCATCGCGAACGCGAGGGTTCTTCCGCTTTACGAAGGGCATCCCTGTTCAGTGATCATAAAGTACTCTGTTTTGAAGGTTTTGGTCATTTTATCACATTTATAGAGCTCGGATTCGGGTGATCTTAGAGAAAATTTTTACCACATGGATTTGGGTAAGTATTTTTTACTTAGTTTTGATTATATTATATGATTCTATCTTCAAATTTTACATTTGATTGATGAATTTAAAAGAAATTGGGGGTTTTTGTCTAAACTTTTCTAAAGTGAATATTTGAGATTTGAATGTCGATTCGAAGTCGAATTTGAGTGAAATTAGTATGGTTGGACTCGTATTCGAATGGATTGTCAGAATTTAGGAGTTTTGTCGGGTTCCGATGTGCGGGTCCGGGTTGACTTTGAGTATTTGATTAAAGATTCGGCCTTTATCGTCTGGGTTTGCTTCCTATAGCATTATTTGAAGATTTTGTGTTGCTTTTTGCTAGTTTCGAGCCGTTCGAAGGTCAATTTGTGCAGGATGACACTTCTAGTATATCGATTTGGCTTGTTTGAGGTAAGTGTCTTGCTTAACTTTGCTAGAAAAATTATTCCAACTAATTGATATTGTTCGGTACATGGGGGGGTGATGTATATATGAGGTGACGAGTGTATATGGATGTGCCAAGGTTTCCATGCTCGTGAGGGAGAAAATTTATGTGCTTCTTTGTGCCTTTGTTGAACTTGATGATCCCTTAACCTATGCTCCATTTAACTCTATGAAGAGTAAACTCAATTAACTGAGTTAGAAATCATGTCAGAACATATGACATCTTCAAAAGGATTAATGTGCTTTTATCTAGAATCATTTACATACTTAACTTGATCGTTGTATTGGAAATCTATATCTACATCTGTTATTGTCATGTTACTTGAGCTTATGTATTCGTATTAAGAGGTGATGATTGGAGCGTTAGGGCTATGTTTGGCTCGATGAATATTTCATGCAGTTGTTATGATATTGGCACGATGAGTATTTTGGTGCGGTATAAAATGAGATTGCTTTATTTGTTATTACCGTGTAGAAAAGAAAGGAAGACTGATTTCAGTTATGACTACTCGTTTATTAAACACTTACATGCCCTTTACTTTGGTTTACATTAGTGTTGCTATTTCGTATGATACCCTTATGTTTGGGTTCCTTACATGATTATCTCTGTATTTCCCTTTGGCCTGCACTGTTATAGCTATATCTTTATCTTGTATGTTACTGTTACACTTGCGCTTTCACTTGATTTACTTCTATTATATGTCCTCTTCAAAGTCATGTCTTTATCTGTTACTAGCCCATACTTGCTATGCCTTTAATTGTCACGTGAAATACTTGTTAGATGCCTTAACCTGCTACATGTTTTCACTCACTACATGTTTTAACCTGCTATATGACTCCACTGACTATATGCTCTACTTACCATATGCCTTCATTAATTGAATACCTCTATTTATTACATGCTTCTACTTGCTATACGATTTCATATATTGAATGCCTTCATTTGATCCCCGTTCTTGATAAATATCTTTGCTTGTTTCATATACTACTCTCCTTTGCTTAACAAGATTGTGTGACTTGTTGATTGGTTGTGAGATATACCTTGTGGGAGCCTTGTCATTATATATGGTAGTCTAGCTTTGATATTGGACTGCTCATTCTACTCTGTTAAGTTGTGTTATCTAGTTAGATACTGCATGTTCATTTCTTAGTGTTACGTTGTGAACTTTTCCCGCACTTGGTTGTTGTTGTGATTTCATATGATATTGTCGATGTTTGTGGATTGCGCTGCACGCCGCAATGATATTGAAATAAATTGATATTGCGGATTGGGTTGCACGGTGCAAAGGTATTGAAATGAATTGTTATTGAGGGATCGGATTGCACGCTACAACGGAACAGGAAATGATATGATATGGAGAGAAAAGGATGGAATATGATATGAACCGATAATGATATGGTATGACAATGGAAATCAGATCATGGTATCGTTTTAATTGTTGGGATCGGGTTGCACGCCGCAATGGAATTGATGTGTTGTATTTGTGTTTTGGTTGTAGAGTTTATTCTTGATGTTGTTATAAGAGGTTTGAGATTATGTTGTTCTGGGGCCTCCGCCATTTGTATTATTGTTTCATTCATTACGTGACATATGTGTACCTTTTCTCATATTTGCTCTTTTTGCTTATTTTCTGCACAGGTACGAATATAAGTAGGTATCTTTTAACAAAAATCTCGCCACTACTTAACCGAAGTTAGTTAAGATACTTACTAAGTACATGGGGTCGATTGTACTCATGCTACACTTCTACACCTTGCGTGCAGATCTTGGAGCTGCGTAGCTGTGAAGACGAAGCTTGGCATTCAAGACGTCCTAACATTCCAGATTCAAGCTACCTTTTGTTCATGGTAGTTAGAACTTAAAATTTTGTTTATGTAAACTTCAAATAGATACTATATTTATTCTTCATACCAGCTTGTAAATCTAAATCGGTGTGGCTCATGACTTGTACTACCAATCCTTGGGAAGTTGTATATAGTTATTTCACTTATTGGCTTCATATTAATTCCGGTAGAATTGTATTGACTGTACTTGCTTAACTAGCAAGTCGGGTTAGGTGCCACACGACTAAGCAGATTTTGGGTTCTGACAGAGATAGTGATATATCACTATGCTACGGCGAGCAAAGTATGTGAGAGACATTTTTTGATGCAACCAGGGGCGGCAAAACACGAAACGGGTTCGATTTAATCTAGTAATTTTTGTTCGAACTTTATATTTATCTCAAAAAATTTATTAAATATATATAAGTTATTAATTTAAAAGCAAGTGATTTAAAAGGATTAAAATCTTGAACCCATATTATTCAAATTATGACTCCATCAATGAATGCAACACAGTCATAAGCTAGCTAATTCATCTATTTTTTAATGGTAGGATTGTTAGGAGAAAGCAAAAATGAAAATTTAAAAAATCACGAAAGATAGCGAAAAAGAGACAAACTTGGGTGTAATCTCCAAAAGTTCCGCTGCAACCAATAACATTAGCATCGCAGTAACACTCAAGTCAAAAATTTAATGTCAATCTCTAGAGAGATCAACCATAGAAAATCAATTCTTGACTGCTGAAACGATAAACATTAACTTTTTGAATAAGGTAAAATATATAAACAGACAATTAAAGTTGATTTCAGTTGTCTCGTAGACATTTTATGTTGGTTTAAGTGTGTCTCATGGACATTCGAATTCAACAGATCGCATGCATGAATTAAAAACACAAAAAAACATAGAAAATGAACAAATCAACAAATGACACATGTATTTAAAAAAAATAAAACAATAATAACCTTTTTTTAATATGAGAAAACCCTTACCCCCCTCCCCCTAATCTACATCATAACTCATCCCACCGTCTCTTCACCCCTTTTACTATTTGCCTTCTTCATCCAAAAATTTCACCAAAAATACCACCTCCACTCTCATTCTTCCTCACCGTCAACCACCAGAACATCAACCATCCATCTCCTAAACTTAGAATTTAAACTATTTAGTGGCTATGGTGATAAAAAGAATTCGAGAATGGTATGAAACTGTTTTCATGCCCACTCTCCAAATAAATAAAAGTGTTGGGAACTTATTGTTTCTTATAACCAGAATTCATGGCAAAAGAAAAGACATGGAAATTACTCTTCCTTTTTTTTTAAAGTGATAAATAAGAAGGACGAAGGTAAAAATTCGGGGCATCCCCAATTTCATTTTTATGAGCTTCTTCTTGCATCGATCCGGTCGGTCGTTTTGAGTATTGTAGTCCCGTTCTTCCATTTATTGTGTATCTATGCTCATTTGTTGTTATGTGACTTGTCGGGGTGGTTAGTCTGGTTTCGGGAATGTTCTGGAATGAGTTGGGATACTTAGTCCTAAGGTTAGAAGCCTAAGTTGGAAGAGTTGAGTGGATATTGACTTATGCGTAAATGACTCCGGAACGGGGTTTTGATGGTTCTAATAGCCTCATATGGTGATTTTGGACTTAGGAGTATGTCTGGATATTGATTTGGAGGTCCATAGATGATTTCGACTTGAATTGGCGAAAGTTGAAAAAGTTAAATTTTGGAGAGTTGAGAGGTTTGACCAGGAGTTGACTTTGTTGTTACCAGACTCAGATTTTGATCCCGTAAGTTTGAATAGGTCCGTTGTGTCATTCATGACTTGTTTGCAAAATTTGAGGTCAATTAGAGTTGGTTTGGTATGTTGCGGCATTACTTTTAGAAGTTAGAAGTTCATTACGCTTGAATCGATGTGTGATTCCTGGTTTTAGTGCTATTTGATGTGATTTGAGGCATCGAGCAAGTTCGTACTCATGTTTTACGACTTGTTGGTATGTTCGGACAGGGTCCTGGATACCCCGGGTGTGTTTCGGATTGAGTTCGGACCAATTGTTCTTAAAATGAGACTGTTGATTTCTGTGTTTTGATTTCCTTTATCGCGATTGCGAGGGATGTTCCGCGATCGCGAAGGGTTCTTGAGGACTCTCGGGATTTTACTCTTCGCGTTCGCGAATTGAGAGATGCGATCACGAAGTTTGAGGTGTTTGTGCATCGCGAACGTGTGGATGTGACCGCGTTCACGTATAAGGAAGTGGGGCTGGGACTGAGGCACGCGTTTGTTCTTCGCGATCGCGTAAGGAGGTATGCGATGGCATAGCTTCTAGTTTCTGTGCATCGCGTTGGCTGCTAGATTTCCGTGTTTGCGAAGGTTATCTGTGAGGGCAGCATTCTTTTGTTCTTCACTATCGCGAGGGACTTTCCGCATTCACGAAGATCAATCATTGGGCTTCGGTGTTAAATATCAAAATCGAGGGTTCTGAACCCATTTCTCATATTTTTGAGCTAGAGACCTCGAACTTGGCCGATTCTTAAAGGAATTTTCAAAGAGTTAATTGGGGTAAGTGATTTTAACTCGGATTTGGTTGTTACACATGAATTTATCGTTGTTTTACCATTTGCTTAGTGTTTTGGGTTGGAAAAATTAGGGAGAATTTGTGAAACTTCATAGACTATAATTTGAGGCTTCAAAGTCGAGTTGAGATCGGAAACGAGTAATTTCGGTATAGTTGGACTCGTTGAATGTGTACCCGAATTTTGTTAATTTTGTCAGATTTCGAGGCATGGGCCGGGGGTTGACTTTTTGGGTTGACTTTTTGACTTTTGTTAAATAACCTAGCTTTATCATATGGAATTGATTCCTATAGCTAGTGTTGATTGTATTAAGTTGTTTGTGGCTAAATTCGAGCCATCCCGAGGCCGATTCGCGAGGTAATGGCTTGTTGGAGTAGAGATTTGCGTGGTTTGAGAAAAGTAACACTTCTAAACATGGTTTTGAGGGTATAAATTCCTGAAATACATGTGATGTGGTTGGTGTTGAGGTGATGCACATGCTACGTGACGGGCGTATAGGCGTGCACCGTAGTAGTTGTGACTCGATTGATATTGTGGAACTGTGTAGTTATCTAATTTCTTTATTATTCATGTATTCTCTATGTGTTAGAGAAATTGACCTGTGATTCATGTTAGAAATCATGTTTAGGCTATATGCTGATATAATTGGGACCCACAGAGGTCGTTTTTGTTGTTGAGTTATTTACTTTAATTGCAATTATGTACTTAGTCGCATTCATCATTTTCATATCATATCCCAGTCTCTGTTATCATTTATTGTTACATCGCGTATCATTATTTTGGACTGATTGGCATGAGTTTTGTGAACCCAAGAGACCGGGGAGATTGATGACTGAGTGAGGCCGAGGGACTGATTGTGAGTAATATTTATGGGATCGGGCTGCAAGCCGTAGCATGCCATGATTGACATATATTAGCGCTTGGATAGGGTCCGCCCCTCCGGAGTCTGACATACCAACAGTGATCGCAGGTACCGACAAGTACTAAGTGCGAGTGTCGAGTGATTGGGAGTGACGAGTGATTGAGAGTGTTGAGTGATTGGTAGTACTGAGTGATTGAGTGTGCTGAGTGAGGTTGAATACTCCGAGAGCATGATTATATGGCTTTATCACTGTGTTGCAATACAATTGTCATGCATATTTGACATGTAGGTATCTAGATGTAACATATCTCATATGAGTTATACTTCGCATATTTTATCCGTGTTGAGCTCAAACCTTTAAAACACTTGAAAGCATGTCTACATTTCTATACTGCCTACAAATTGATTATGAGATTTTCTCGTTATTATTGTCATTTTCCTATTATATCTCCGTTGTTATTATATGGATTTGGACTGTACCTTTCTGAGCTCGCCACTGCTTTCAGCCCAAGGTTAGTCATGTTACTTATTGAGTATATTGGGTCGGTTGTATTCATACTATACTCCGTACTTCATGTGCAGATCCAGGTGTATGCGGACACGACAGTTGCTAGATTTGGAGCTTCATCTGCTTGGAGACTATTGAGGTACCGATCCGCAGACCTCGACTCTCCTTCTTTTCAGTTTTTAAGCACTGTTCTATCATTCTAAAGAGTTGTATTAGCAGTTAGACTGTGTTGACATTTTAGTAGCTCATGTACTCAGTGACACCTAAATTTTGGAGATTTTGTATTGAGTCACGGTATTTTCTTATACGTTATTTATGAGAATACGTCATTGTTAAACTTATTTCACCATGTTTTCAATTCAAAATGTGTAGTTAATTATATTTGTCGGCTTGCCTAGTTCTGTGATAGGCGTCATTACGACATGTTGTGTTTTGAGTTATGACACTTTTAGACAACCTCGATTATCACCGTCGATGTTGAAGATCGAAGATTTCCCGTTAGAGGGTGAAATGGATAGATATTATTTTGTGGTGTTATATTTGGATTCTTGCGTAACACATGTATTTTTGGAGACCCCATTTTGAGGATCTTTCTTCCTGTCCTTGAGCATGACCTGTAATGCGATAATAAGAATTAATGTAACATTAAGAATTTTGGGTTTCTTAATTTTCTGTTGATGCATGGAATTAAGCGTTTGTGAAGCTTAAAACTTATGACAATGGTGAAAAAATTTACCATAAATTTTGAGGAAGGAAACTGAAAATTTTAAGGAAAAAAAAGAAGAAAGAAAAAATATTAGGCTTTTTCACACGTTCAAATGTAAGTGAAACTATACAACTTGACATGTCAGCATAAGGTGCTCATATGTTATAGTTCTGTCAAGTTAAGGTGTCTAGAAAATCAGTAGGTAAGTTGAAACGTTTAACTGATAGCTAAGATCAACTTTAGGTGTCTGTTTATGTATTTTGCCTTTGATATTTGTTTATGTATTTTGCCTTTTATAAATAACACGAATTAGTAAGGTTCGTACAGTTAGCGGACAATATTTAATTTGTTCTGCTATGTTGGAAAAGTAGGAGTCTTTGTCAAATTAGAGATTTATCTCAATTTGGGGCATCTAAGGAGAGAAATTTCTAGTATTATGCGTTGAGTCAATAAATTCTTCGGATTACAGCTGAGTTTATCTAGTCTTCTTCAAGTATATTCGAGTCCGGTGTGTTGCCTCGATCTGAGTTAGACAAGTGATACAAGTTAAGTATTTTTAATTGTTGTAATTATTTATTTTCTATTAGTCAGGATTGTTAGGGAGAACTGTCTCTGTATTAATGTTTAGCTATTAATGTAATTGGAGAATCTATCCAAATTTTTATCCAAAAGCTATATTTTTTGTTCTTTAATATTTTAATACTTTTTTCTTTCATTATGTTTTGGTATTAGAGCCGACATTAAGGCGACCTTCTGAATCAACAATGGTGAATCTTAGAGTCATGCTGATGCTGATGCTGATGACGGGTGAAAATAAATCTAAGCTCAACTTCAAGCTTACATTAGCGAGAAACAAAAAAATGGAGCAATTAGCGCTAAATCAAACTTTGTTCAACTCTGAAGTTAATAGACGCCATGAGGAAAGTAATAAGCGATTTGATACTTTATTAGGTCAAATAGATAGCACGCGAAGAATTAAGAGCTCGTTTGGATATAAAAAAAAATCAACTTTTTTTCTGAAATTTTTATTTTTTTCAAAATCAGTATTTGGCAATAGAATTTCAAATTTTTACATGAAAATAAATTTTGAAATTTTTTGAAAATTTGAAAATTCAAGAAAGTTATTTTTCAAAATTTTCACTCAAATACTCACAAAACTTCAAAAACAACCCAAAATAATATTTATATTCAAATACAACTCTAATTTTCAAATATCACTTATAAAAAAAATTTCACTTTTTTTAAAATTTTTATAATTCTTATGTCCAAACGCCAACTAAGTCAGCTACATCCGGTAGTTCGGTGGCAGCTTTGCCTTTGGGTTGTTCGTTTATGGAAGGAGGTGAAACATCAGTGATGGTTTTGTCGAGGCATGCTGTCTCAACTCCTGTGAGTGTTGAGGTTTCTCGAGGTATGCTGTTGACCTCAACTATTTCGACTCCGGCAAGTACTCAGGCTCTTCGTGGTATGGTTCTAACTTTAGCTCTCTTCCATCCTCAAAATTTTTCCACTCCTATATCCATACCCCACTATACCCCTGCATCTATTTACTCACCCTGCACCAACTTCCCTCCTTAACCCAGTAACAGCAGCGGACAGCTATCCTTCGTCACCTTTAATTTTTTCACAGCCTATGATTTTTTTACAGACTATGATTGTCTCAAGTTTCTCTACCACGCTCTCAACACACACTTGATTACACCGACTTTTTCAGCTCTTATTGAAACTTCATACACCACATCTATAACCTGTAACAATTTATTTTCAAACCTTTTCCTCAGCCTACCTTCAGAGTAACCAGACCCAACATTAAACCAACTTAACCAGCATTCGTCCATGTAACCCGATGAACTACCAGTCCAATGCTATTGTACTTGCATCAACAAGTAACCATTTTAAATCACTAAAAATTAAATATACCTTTTTCAAATTTAGATAAAAACACACCGAGGGGGTGGATAAGGATATGTGAGAATTTTTTTGAGCTATACCAACTAGCTTTGGAGTAAAAAATGAATGTTGTGGCTGTTCACATTAAAGACCAAAATAATTCATAATTTAATGTACATTTGATGGAACAAGGTTACTTCAAAAACTTTTGTTTGGATGTATTGACGTAAATACGGTAATATTCGACCTGTGAATGTGGTGATTGAATACAACAGGTTAATAATGAGCTGATACTGAGAGTTTCTTCAAAATATTTGAGGAAATGCCTTTTATTTGTTGCTGGTTAAACCCAGTATACTTTATGTATTATTTTATGGGGGGACTTAAGCATGATTTATCGTCAACGGTGAGGACTTTTAATCCTCAAACGATGCTTGTGGCCCTTGAGGTAGACAAGTTGCATCAGAAATGTTGGCCTCATCACGATCCAAAATTCAACCTGTTATGATGGCGCCTATCATAATACTAGACAAGCCGACTACAACAGGTTTTAAATAAGTAAAACTCTTATAAAACTGGATAATATATCACAACTCATTACAAAAGTTTCCCAAAACTAGCGCGTCAGTGAGTTCATGAGCATTAATACATTACAAAGTCTGATACTCTGTCTAAAAAAAAGCAGAAACTGACTAAATAAGACTGAGGGATAGGGGATGAGAGTTCTGCGGACGCTAGAGCAGCTACCTCGATAATCTCCGAATGACTGAACTCTGAGAATCAGCAACCGCCGTGACCGGAAACACCTGGATCTGCACACGAAGCGTAGAGTGTAGCGTGAGTACAACCAACTCAATAAGCAACAAATCTAACCTTTGGACTGAAAGTAGTGACAGGCTCGAACATGCTTCTAGGTTCGACAATTTAACTCTGAACAAATAAAATATGTCAAGTCTAAATGATATGAGGAATATGACATCTCTATATCTACATGCCACTATGCATATCGTATGTGATGCAACACAACAAAAACCTCTTGTACTCACACTCTCGGAGTACTCAACCTGACTGTCTCAATTCTCACTTATCACACTCAATCACTCAGTACTGTACGGGGCATATCCAACCCAAATGCAAATAAGTCCAGGGCAGATCCAGCCAAAATGCAAATAAATTCAGGGCAGATCCAGCCCAATATAAATGAATCAATAGCAACTGCGCTCACTATGTGTGTGCAAACTCCGGAGGGGCAGATCTAGCCCAAGCGCTATAATAAGCTAAATTCAGGCATGAATCAATAAAGTTTGCAGGGGCATGCAGGCCGATCCCATAAATGTCACTCACAAACAGGCCCTCGGCCTCACTTAGTCATCGATCTCTTAAGTCTCTCGAGCTCAAAACACTCATCTTAAGCAGATCAAATCAATGATACAAGATGTGACTATTTACCGTAACAGAGACTAAGATACGATTTTTTTTTTTTGGTAAATAGAGTATTTATTAATTAATCAAAATATTAAAAAAGGAGGGGGACATGAACCTTAACTCTCCAAAAAAGTACATGTACCTTGTCACCCTAAAGTATTGACTGTAGGTACCTCGGTAATTGTAAGTGGTTAGACCTATACAAAAAAGAGCATATATTTGTCCTAGGTCAGCTATACAGGAAAGTACATATGTTTGTCCCCTTTTGAGACCAATTCTATCATAAGATATGATATGAAATGATGAATGCGACTAAGTACATGACAACAATTAAGCAAATAACTCAACAACAATGGTCGACCAATGTGGGTCCCAATAGTACCAACTTATAGCCTAAATATATTTTCTAGCATAAATCACAGGTCAAGTGCTCTAACACTTAGAGTACAGTAATAATGTTCAATAAGATAGCTACACAGTTCAATGGAATTGACTAAATCACAATTATTACGGTGCACGCCCACACGCCCGTCACCTAGCATGCGCGTAACCTCAACGCGAATCACATAACACGAATTTCGGGGTTTTATATCCTCAAAACCAAGTTTAGAAGTGTTACTTACCTCAAGCTGTGCAAAACTCTACTCCAACAAGCCCTTGCCTCGCGAATCGGCCTCCAAATGCCTCGAATCTAGTCACAAACAATTTTATAGAATCGACACGAGCTCAAGGAATCAATTCCATACTAAAATTCTAAGTTCTTAATCAAATGTCAAAAAGTCAACTCAAAAGTCGACCCTCAGGCCCACGTCTCAGAATCCGATAAAAGGCACAAAATTCGGAAGTCCATTCAACCACGAGTCCAACCATATCAAATTTATAAAATTCCAATACCAAATCACCACCCAAATCCCAAAATTAAACTCTCCAAATTCGTAGCCTCAAACTCCCAAGTTCCACCTCAAAAACACACAAACTAGGTGGGAAATCCAATGGGGAAACAAGATTATTGAATAAAAATAATCACAAGAGTCTTACCTCAAGAAACCCTTCGAAATCCATCTCAAAAATCGCCTTAGCCCGAGCATGGAATGGCCAAAAATGATTAAAACCTTGGATCCCTTCGAATTTAAACACTGCCAGTGCTTTCGCACCTGCGACTCACTTAGCCACAGCTGCGGTCTCGCAGGTGCGAGCATTTCTTCCGCTTCTGTGGTTGCACATGAAGGCCACTGCCTTTGCTTCTGCTGACCAAATTTCCCCATCTGCGGACTCGCTTCTGCACAAAGTCCTTCGCTTCTGCGAAGCCAACTCCCTTTTTCATTTCTGATGCTGCGACCCTCTTTTCCGTAGGAGCGACTCCGCTTCTGTGCCCACCTATTCGCACCTGTAATGCTCCCTTATCCAGAACAACTTCGCTTTGGCGCCTCACCAGCCGTACCTGCGGTGTCGCACCTACGACCTATCCCCTCGCAGGTGCGATCGCACCAAAAGACTCCCAGCTGCAGTGCTTTAAGTCTCATTTTTGATTCGTTAGCCATCCGAACTTCACCCGAGGCCCCCGAGACCTCAATCAAACATACCAAAAAGTCCTAAAACACAATACGAACTTAGTCAAGGCCTCAAATCACATCAAACAACATCAAAAACTTGAATCGCGCCTCAATTTAAGCCTAACGAAAACTGAAAAATTTCAACTTCTAAAATTGATGCCGAAACCTATCAAATCAAGTCCGACTGACCTCAAATTTTACACACAATTCATAAATGACACAATGGACCTACTCCAACTCCCGGAACCAAAATCCGAGCCTTGTAACCACAAAGTCAACTCTTCGTCAAACTTCTCAATTTCCAAAACTTCTAATTTTTAACTTTCGCCGTTTCAAGCCTAAATCGACTACAGACCTCCAAATCACTATCCGAACACACTCCTAAGTCCTAAATCACCTAATGGAGCTATCGGAACCATCAAAACCCCATTCCGGAGCCATTTACATACAAGTCAACATCCGGTCAACCTTTTCAATTAAAGCTTCCAACCTTGAGACTAAGTGTCTCAACTCATTTCGGAACATTCCTGGAACTGAACCAACTACCCCGACAAGTCACATAGCAACTAATAACCATCGAATAAGCAATGGGAGAAAGAGGCTACAACACTCAAAACGACCGGTCGGGTTGCTACATCCTCCCCCTTTTAAACAAGCGTTCGTCCTCGAACGGGTCTAGAAACGTATCTGGAGTCTCAAATAGACATGGATATCTTCTCCGCATGTCCCACTTGGTCTCCCAAGTAGCCTCCTCAATTGACTGACCTCTCCGCTGTGCCTTCATTTATGCTATGTTCTTTGACCTTAATTTTCGAACCTGCCGATCCAAAATGGCCACCGGCTCCACATCATAAGTCAAATCACCATCCAACTAGACCGTGCTGAAATCCAAAACATGAGACGGATCATCGACATACTTCCAGAGCATAGAAACATGAAACACTGGATGCACACTCGACAGACTAGGCGGTAAGGCAAGCTTGTATGCCACTTCTCCAATCCTCTAAAGCTACTCAAACGACCCAATATACCGAGGGATCAACTTGCCCTTCTTCCCGAACCTCATAACACCCTTCATGGGTGAAACCTTGAGCAATACATTCTCCCTCACCATGTAAGCAACATCGTGAACCTTCCGATCAGCATAGCTCTTCTGTCTAGACTGCGCCATGCGAAGTCGATGCTGAATCACTTTAACCTTGTCAAAAGAATCATGTACCAAGTCAGTACCCAGTAACCTGGCCTCACCCAGCTCAAACCATCCCACCGGAGACCGACACTGTCTCCTATACAAAGCCTCATACAAAACCATCTGAATGCTCGACTGGTAGTTGTTGTTGCAGGCAAACTCCATGAGCGGCAAAAACGGATCCAAAGAATCCCCCAAAATCTATGACACAAGCGTGTAGCATATCCTCCAATATCTGAATAGTGCGCTCGGATTGCTCCTCCGATTGAGGGTGAAATGCTGTACTCAGCTCAACCTGCGTGCCCAACTCTCGCTGGACGGCTCTCCAAAATTACGATTTAAACTGCGTGCCCGATCTGAAATGATGGACACCAGCAGACCGTGAAGGTGAACAATCTCGCGAATGTAGATCTCAGCCAAACACTCCGAAGAATAAGTAGTCCCAACTGGAATGAAATGCGCGAACTTGATCAATCGATCCACAATCACCCAAATAACATCAAACTTCCTTGAAGTCTGTGGGAGCCCAACTACAAAATCCATGGTGATTCACTCACATTTCCACTCCGGAATCTCAAGGCTCTGAAGTAATCCACCCGGTATCTGATACTCATACTTCAGTTGCTGACAGTTTAGGAACTGAACTACAAACCCCACTATATCCTTCTTCATCCTCCTCGCCCAATAGTGCTGCCTCAAGTCCTGGTACATCTTCGCGGCACCGAGATGAATGAAATACGGCGAACTGTGGGCCTCCTCAAGAATCAACTCATGTAGCCCATCTACATTAGGCACACAAATCTGACCTTGCATTCTCAACACCCCATCATCCCCAATAGTAACATCCTTGGCATCACCGTGCTGAACCGTGTCCTTAAGGACAAGCAAATGTGGATCATCATACTAGCGCTCTCTGATGCGATCATATATGGAAGACCGAGAAACCACACAAGCTAGAAACTGGCTGCGCTTCGAAACATCTAACCTCACGAACTGGTTGGCCAAGGCCTGAACATCAACTGCAATTGGTCTCTCACCAACAGGAATAAATGCAAGGCTATCCATACTCATCGCCTTTCTACTCAAGGCATTGGCAACCACATTGGCCTTCCCGGGATGATATAGAATGGTGATATCATAGTCCTTTAGCAGCTCCAACCATCTTCGCTGTTTTAATTTAGATCCTTTTGTTTGAACAAGTAGTGGAGATTTCGATGATCTGTAATTACCTCGCAAGACACACCATAGAGATAATGCCTCCAAATCTTCAATGCAGGAACGATGGCAGCCAACTCCAAATCATGAACATGGTAGTTCTTCTCATGGGGCTTCAACCAGCGCGAAGCATAAGCAATCACTCTACCCTCCTGTATCAAGACACACCTACTACCAATCCGAGAAGCATCACAATACATTGTATAAGAGCCCGAAGCTGAAGGCAAACTGGAACTGGAGCTGTGGTCAAGGTGTTCTTGAGCTTCTGAAAGCTCTCCTCACACTCATCCGACCACCTGAATGGAGCATCTTTTTGGGTCAATTTGATCAAAGCGATGCAATAGACGAGAAAACCTCCATGAAGCGACGATAATAACCAGCCAAGCCAAGAAAGCTCCGAATCTCAATAGTTGAGGACGGTTTGGGCCAACTCTGAACTGCCTCTATCTTCTTTGGATCCACCTTAATCACCTTACTGGACACCATGTTCCCCAAGAACGCCACCGAACTAAGCCAAAACTCACACTTGGAGAACTTGGCATAAATCTTCTTCTCCCTCAGCCGCTGTAATACAATCCTTAAATGCTGGCATGCTCCTCCTGGCTACGTGAGTACACCAAGATATCATCAATGAATACTATGACAAACGAGTCGAGTTATGGCTGTAATACACTGTTCATCAAATACATGAATTCTGCTGGGGCGTTGGTCAACCCAAAAGACATCACAAGGAACTCATAGTGGCCATAACGGGTCCTAAATGCAGTCTTTAGAATATCCGAGTCCCGAATCTTCAACTGATGATACCCCAACCACAAATCAATCTTAGAGAACACCCTCGCTCCCTGAAGCTGATCAAATAGATCATCAACACGCGGCAAATGATACTTGTTCTTGATTGTAACTTGGTTCAACCGCCTTTAGTCGATGTACATCCGGATAGTACCATCTTTCTTCTTCACAAATAGAACCGGTGGACCCCACAATGACACACTAGGCCTAATAAATCCCTTATAAAGAAGTTCTTGAAGCTGCTCTTTTAATTCCTTCAACTCAGCTGGTGTCAGCCGGTGCCATATGATACATAGCAATAGAGATGGGCTGAGTGCCCGACACTAAGTCAATACCAAAGTCAATATCCCTGTCAGGTGGCATGCCCGACAGGTCTACAGGAAACACATCCAGAAAGTCTCGCACCCCCGGAACAGAATCAATAGTAGGGGTATTAGCAAAAAGATATCCTTCACAAAGGCCAGATATGACAGACACCCCTTCCCAATCATCCGCTTTCAAATAGGAAATCACCCTGTTGGGAACATAATCTAGAGAACCTCTCCACTCGATCCTTGGCAAACCCGGCATCGCTAATGTCACGGTCTTATCGTGACAATCTAGAATAGCATGACATGGAGACAGCCAATCCATACCCAAGATCACGTCGAAATCAACCATACTAAGCAATAAGAGATCAATTTTGGTCTCTAATCCCCCAATAGTCGCTACACACAACTGATATACATGGTCCACAACAATAGTATCACCTACCGATGTAGATACATGAACAGATAAAGCTAAGGACTCAGGGGGCATGTCCAGATAACGAGCAAAATATGATTTTACATATGAATAAAGTGGAACCATAGTCAAATATTACAGAAGCATCCCTGTGGCATACTGAGACAATACCTATGATCACTATGTCTGAAGCAACGACATCTGGCCTTGCTAGAATAACATAGAATCGAGCCTGACCACCACTAAATTAGCCTCCCTCTCTAGGGCGACCCCGCGCTGCCTAAGCCCCACCCTGAGCTGGTTGGGCAGGTGGTGAAGTAACTGGTGCTAAAGTCGTGGTCTGATTCCTCTATTGAAATGGACCTCCCGCAAGGCGGGGACAAAACTTCTTCACATGACCCAACTTTTCACACTCTAAACATCCCCTCTCGGAAAATGGTGATAGGTACAGAGGCGGACCCCAAGAACCAGAATAACTACAAGAAGCACCCGGTGCAGACGAGCCCTAAATTGAAGGTGCACGAGATGAAATCTGATGTGGGAGTGCATTGAGAGATGACTAACCCGGTCGAGCACTGTATGATCCATGGCTAGTTGATGCGCCAGGATGAACTGGACGAGCCATCTGAATTGGCCTATAAGGACGACCCCTGTTGTGGTGGAATGATCCCTAGAAGGAACACCGCTAAAACCACCCGAACCACGAGGCCTCTTGGCCTCCCTCTCCTCACGCTCCTGTCTATGAACCATCTCTAGTCGCCGAGCAATGTCAACCACCTCGTGGAACGTAGCACCTGATACACTCTCTAGAGTCATGACAAAATGCAACTGATAGAGAAGGCCATCAATGAACCTGCTAATACTCTCTTTCTCAGTAAGAACCAACCAAACTGTTGATGAGCCAACTCTAAATATCTTATCTAATAATGAGACATGCCCTCCTGTCGTAGCTGCTCGAATTGCCTACGCAGCTTCTCCTTGCGGGTCCATGGTACAAACTTTTCCAAGAAGAGAACGGAGAACTCATGCCATGTAAGTGGTGCTGCACCGATTGGCATGTGCCTTTGATAGGCCTCCCACCATCTGAAGGTAGCCCCAGTGAACTAAAAAGTAGTAAAGGAGACTCCACTAGTCTCTAGAATACCTGCCGTGCGAAGAATCTTCTGGCACCTATCCAAGAAGTTCTAGGCATGCTCTGACTCAGCCCCACTGAATGATGGAGGCTGAAGTCTCCTAAATCTCTCTATTCTCTTCTGCTCATCATCACTCATAACGGGACTGATGAGCGCAAAACACACACTTAAATTCTGCTCGCTAATCAAATATAGTATAGTATAATATCGCATCCACAGGGATTAGATTTAAAAGTATTCTTGTATTTGTAGCTTGGTTGCTATCCAGGAGAATCAACAATTAAGATTTATAAGATTAATCACTAAAATTAACTAAGAATCTAAAGCTATTGACTAATGACAATTGAAATATGGAATAAGCAAAGAAGGTTATCAATGTGAGAAGATAGGGTTTTGATAGGATAGGTGCAAGATAATTGTTTGTGATCTAACTTTAGATAATTCACTTCATATGTTCAAGTGCGTCTCTCGAATTTACTCAATTATTAGTTTAAACATTTGGTAGAAACTCCTTTCTCGATTAAATCTTAACCTCACAAGATGAACTATTTTAAGCACGTGAAGATATGCAAGAATGCTTAGTGGATTGGTCTTTATGAAAACCTCTTTCGATTATTCTCCTATCTAGGTTTAATCAATGATTTAACTAGCCTCTTTTAATTACTTAGAAAAGTCTATGAACTCAACCAACAATATAATGCAAAGATATCACAGGTTATGCCTCTCTCGATTACATGAACTAGTGAGTATAGATGCAACAATAAAATCATCAAAAAACGCTTTAATACATAAAACTAGAGTTATAATCCACAAACAATCATCAATACACCGAATCTATTAAACCCTAAAGAGAGTTACTCCATAGATATAGAGCAATTCATCACAATTAAATTAAGGTATAGGAAAACATAAATTAGATCCAAACTCGGGTCTTGAGTGAGGAAAGAATGATGAAATCCTTGTGCTTGTGTTCTTCCAACTCCTCCTTAGCCTCCTTAGGTCGAATATGTGTCAAAAGTCCAGAAAATAATAGTTTTCCATGTATTTATACCAAGTAGGGTCTGGACCAGACGAAACCACCTTCTCCTAGCCAAAATAGGATATGTACTCTGTAAAAAATACATAGACATGCCGCATGGGGCGACGCGCCATATGGGGCATTAGTGGGAAAATCCAAAGAGCTATCAATTTTACAGACAGCAGGAAATGGGGCCGCGTCGCCCCACGCACCGTAGTAGTGGAGTTTTCTCAGAGTACGACTCAAACTTTGATTTTTGAGGTCCAGACTTGGTTCTCGACCCCCCGAACACGATCCCAACTTAATCCCTTGGGCTTTTACTCAGACTTCAAAGCTCCAAATAGCTCGAGTTAGTTCCACAACATCTACATAGCTCGGAATTGCTCCTACAAGGAATAAAACACACAATAAGTGCAAAATACTACCAATTAAAGCTCAAACACAAATAAAGTGCAGTGAATTAGAGTGCAATAAGCGACTAAAACAAGAGATTATAGCCTACCATCAACATCCCACACTTAAACCATTGCTCGTCCTCGAGCAATCAAACTACACTTCGTATAAAAACGACTTTTTTTCAACAACTCTGATAACTCATCATACCAAGAATATTTAAAAAAAATTATGTACAATAGCGTAAGTCCTCGCCTCAAGATTTGACTCAAAAGGATCACAATTATTTCAAAACCTGCTCATTTACTCTAACACATAGGTCAACGACATTACCTTTCCTTCATGAATCAAGTGCCTTCGCACAACAATAGAGAGTAGTTCCACACACAATCGAAATTAAGAACAATTAAAAATCAAGATAGAAAGAATTAACTCACTCTCAGAAGTAACATTCATATGCCACAAAAGACGTACCATAGGCTTGCTTATAGTGTACTACTCTACTAATTGAGCTCATTCAGTCAAGGATCAAGTAGGACTTTAATTGGTTGTAATATAGACTGGGGGATGGGTAGGATACATTTAGATATAAGAGTGACTACACCTCTCTAAGTACTTTAATACATACAATTAACCATTCAAAACCGCACACATATTCAAACCATAACTCCACCTTCACACCAATATACATTAACTCCCTGCTTCTTTAAGCATAATTACATCAAGAGTTACCACTATCAAGGAACATTTTTCACAATCATAAACTTAATGTTTTTCTTTCTTTTTCAATTCAAGTGGCTCTTATTTTTTCAAAACATTGGACATTTCTCCTTATTTCAATAGCTCCACTCAAAAGCCAAACTAACCACCCCACACTTCAACTTTTACAAAGTCCATAGCAATATAAGTGCTCACAAGAGGTAAAAGGTTCAAATAGATGGTCAATTCAAACAAATGAGTACGGCATGTTATGTGGTTGCCAAAGAAACTGATTTACAGGCTCAATAGGATTAACTAAGATACATAATATTTAGGTGGATAAACATATCATTGGCTCAACAAAGAAACGCCAATATCACTTCCAAGACTGAATAAAACTACTATTTCGCTTTGCAAACACACGGGGCAAGTTCTAGATATTAAATGCAATGCATAGAATACACAAAACCTCACACACACATGTCATATAACTCATTCAGGATCGGACTCATCAAGACACTCTAGTTAAAGCAGTTAAGCAAAGTTAAGATCATACAATTTAAGGTATTTATACAAGAGTCAAAAACTGAGCCTAAGCGTCATAACTAAAGCACTGACTATTCTCAAGGCATAATAGAGTCAATAGATATTGCCCTAAATTCAAATCATAGCACAAGGTTTCCTACTCCTTAAAAAAATAAAAATTAACTACATCCGACTCAAACAAAACCCTTGGAAAAGAACCACGACACAAAGAAAAACCAAGGGGGACTTGTTACACTCCCTAACAACAGAAAATCTTTTTGTCTTTTTCCTTCGACTTTAATCCATCAAGAAACCTGTCGAATGATATCTATCGTCGAAAAAAATCAAAAGTTGCTAAAAATTTTATGTTTTTTTTTTCAATTTTTTTCTATCTCTAACTACTATAACTAACAAAATTACAACTAACAAAACAAAAACTACAACTAATAAACGTACATACATACAACATATCCCCCACCACATACTTTAAGTTGTGACATGTCCCTATGACACACAATTAAAAAGCATAAGGTAGAGGAAACTTCCCTGAATATCTAGTCGGGGTCTGAGTCGAAGTTGGGCTCCATTCCCCGTGCCCGAACTAATGCACACATCCATGCAGTCAGCTTCTTCTCGGCCTTCCATGGGTACACACCACACTTATCTTTCTTGCTCACCGCAGCCTTCTCTTTTGGGCTCTTCACTTTCCACTCAACACTCGTAGCTGGTTTTTCTTTTTGCACCCCTTTTTCTACATCCATCTCAAAAGTCACAGTCTCCTCACCCACTCTAAGCATGAGTTTTCTCTCGTGTATATCTAATATAGCTCTACCCGTCGCTAAGAATGATCTTCCTAGGATGAGAGGGACCTCCTTGTTTTCCTCCATATTCACCACTATAAAATCTACAGGAAATACGAACTTATCCACCCGAACTAACACATCTTCCACTATCCCCTAAGGTATTATAGTCGTTTGGTCTGCCAGCTGCAAAGATATGAGTGTAAACCTTATCTCTCGAATCTCCTTCTCCAGTTTCCTGTAAATAGATAGTGGCACTAAATTAATTGAGACACCAGAATCACATAAAGACTTATCAAAATTAATAGTTCCTAAAAAGCAAGGTATAGTAAAACTCCCTGGATCTCCACATTTTTTTGGGAGTTTATTTTTCAATATTGCACTGCAATGCTCTGTGAGCTTGACCATTGAGGTATATTTTATCTTCCTCTTCTTTGTAAGGATCTCCTTCAAGTATTTGGCATAAGAAGGCATTTGTGAGAGCACTGCTGTGAATGGTAAGTTTACATGAACCTATTTCAGCATATTCCGAAATCTCTCAAACTGCTTGTCCAGCTTTTCTTTATATAGTTTTGAGGGAAAGGTAGCGCCGGCATATGCTTGCTCTCCTCATGTTCCTCCCTTCTCGATTTTTCTTCCTTCTTCTTCTTCTCAGCTTTCATTGGGCCCTGCTTCTTTTTATCATCATCACTTTTCAGTTGCTCCCCACTTTCTTTTTCAAGTATCACATATTTTTTATGGGGGTGAGATCTTTCAACACTTGCCCACTTCTCAAGGTTACAACATTCACTGTTTCTTTGGGATTTCTTTCAGTATTAGCAGGGAGAATGCCTAGAATCGTCTTCGAAAATATTGTTGCAATATGTCCCACTCACTTCTCTAAATTTAGAATTGCTACCCATTGTATTTCAAATCTCTCATCTTTTTTCACAATGAAGGCCTTCATGAGATCTTTTAGACCAGGCTGATTGGGCTGTTGAGGCTGAAACTGCTACCTTGTCTGATTTATAAAACCAGGTGCTCCTTGTCCCTGAAATATAAGGTTGTTTTGTTTCCGTGCATTTGTGATTCCTCCAGATGAACTCCATGAAAATCGGGGTGCTTCTGACCTATTGCATTAAAATTATAATTTCCCACAACATTCACTTCCTCAATTGAGGCTTGACACTCACGAGCAGGGTGTCCTCTTCCACATATATCACACACTGCATGAGGCTCACTTTGTATTGTAACCAAGGTCAGCTTCCTTATTTCTTTAGCAACAACATCAAGTTGTACCTGCACAGATGTGTTAGCATCAAATTGGTGAACACCAGTTGATCTTCTTCTTTAAGCACTCTTAGAGGGCCACTCATTAGCGGCTTCAGATAACTCATCAAGAATTGTAACTATCTCTTCTGGAGTCTTCTTCATCAATGGTCCTCTAGCTGTATTGCTCAATGTTCTATGTAAGGCCGCTGTTAATCCATCCCAAAAGTCCTGGAGATGCATCCAGTGTTCAATTCCACTATGTTGACACTTTTTAACAATCTCCTTAAACCTCTCTTATGCTTCAAAAATAGTTTCATTCTCTTTCTAGCAGAAGTTATGGATTTCTCTTCTAAACTTGCCCGTTTTAGCTGAGATGAAATATTTATCAAGGAATTTCCTGGTCATCTCCTTCCATGTTCTAATCGATCCCGTGGGTAAGCTTCGAAGCCACTGCTTTGCATCATCTTTGAGTGTGAAGGGGAATACCCTTAAGTACACTGCATCTTGTGACACACCATTATATCGAAAGGTGTTCATAATCTCCTCGAAGTCCATTAGATGTGTATTTGGATCTTCGTTCGTCTTCCCTCTAAAGATACAACAATTCTTAAGGGTTTGATGCAACCCTTGCTTCAGTTAGAAATTGTTAGCTGCAATCGGAGGTGGTCTCACACTTGATAATCCTTGAATGTAGATCGGTCTAGCATAATCGCCCAGTGATCTTCCAGGCATGGGAGCTATATCTCTGAAATGGTTTGCAGCCAAGGGTTGATTTTGAGCAATTCTCCGGCCCCTCTTTTCTTCATAGATAATATGTGCTTCTTCATAGATAATATGTGCTTCCTCAGCATCCTTTGCAACTTTTTCTCATTGTTAGGCTGCCTCTCTTGCAGCCAAATTTACATTATCATCACCGTTTCTAGCCATAAGTTCTTTGGTTGAGGACTGCCAACCTTCCTAACGTCTTGGTGAGATTTCTTTCCTTCCTCAGCTGTCGCAGTTATTTTTCTATCTCTGGCTCGTATGGTATAACTTCTTTCGCAGAAGCTCGAGTCATGCACAAATCTAAACCTGTAACCTGCGCACAGTCAACAACACCAAACGTAAAAAGGAGCAAATAAAATAAAAAGAAAAAACTTCCTGAATTAGCACTACTAACTATTTCAAACACTATTGATTGCCAATCCCCGGCAATGACGCCAAAATTTGACGAGCGCAAAACACACACTTAAATTTTGCTCGCTACTCAAATATAGTATAGTATAATATCGTGTCCACAGGAATTGAATTAAAATAGTACTCTCATAGTTTCTAACTTGGTTGCTATCCAGGAGAATCAACAGTTGAGATTAATAAGATTAATGACTAAAATTAACTAAGAATCTAAAGCTATTGACTAATGACAATCAAAACAAGGAATAAGCAAAGAAGGATATAAATGTTAGAAGATAGGGTTTTGATAGGATAGGTGCAAGATAATTGTTTGGGATCTAACTCTAAATAATTCACTTCTACTGTTCAAGTGAGTCTCTCGAATTCACTCAATTATTAGTTCAAACTTTTTGTAGAAACTCATCTCTCGATAAAGTCTTAACCTCACAAGATGAACTAATTTAAGCACATGAAGATATGCAAGAATCCATAGTGGATTGGTCTTTAGTAAAACCTCTTTCGATTATTCTCCTAACTAGGTTTAATCAATGAGTCAACTATCCTCTTTCGATTACTTAGAAGAATCTATGAACTCAACCAACAATATAATGCAAATATATCACAAGTTATGCCTCTGTCAATTACATGAACTAGTGAGTATAGATGCAACAATTAAATCATCAAAAAATGCTTCAATACATAAAACTAGAGTTATAATCCACAAACAATCATCAATACACAAAATCCATCAAACCCTAAAGAGAACTACTCCATAGATATGGAGAAATACATCACAAATAAAATTAAAGTATAGGAATACATAAATTCGATCCAGAAAATAACATTTTTCCATGTATTTATACAAAGTAGGATCGGGCCCAGATGAAACCACCTTCTCCTAGCTGAAATAGGATATTTACTATATAAATAATACACAGGCGCGCCGCATGGGGCGATGCGCCATGCAGGGCATTAATGGAGAAATCCAAAGAGCTAACAATTTGACAGACAATAGGAAATGGGCAGCTGCGGCGCCCCACGCTCCGCCCTACGTGCTGCGGTAATAGAGTTTTCTCAGAGTACGACTCAAACTTTGATTTTTGACATCCAGAATTGGTTCTCGACCCCCGAACACGATCCTGACTTAATCCCTTGGGATTTTACTCAGACTTCAAAGCTCCAAATAGCTCGAATTAGTTCCACAACATCTACATAGCTCGAAATCACTCCAACAAGGCATAAAACACGCAATAAGTGCAAAACACTACCAATTAAAGCTCAAGCAGAAATAAAATGCCGTGAATTAGAGTGCAATAAGCGATTAAAACACGATATTATAGCCTACCATCAACCAACCTGGGCATCCTATGACTCAGCCCAGCTGAATGATGGAGGCTAGAGTCTCCCAAATCTATCTAGTCTCTTCTACTCACCATCACCCATCACGGGACCCACCTGGGCCTGAGCAACTACAACTGGTTGGCTAGTAGTACCCCCGGTGTCTGAAGTCCCTGCATCACCTGCTATGGGGTGCGAGCAGCGGGAGTCTGAGTACCTCCCCCGTCCTGAGAAGTGGCTGGGGCGGTCTGAACAGAAACCGCCTGAGCAAGGCTAGTGCAAGCAGTAAATATCTAAGCCAAAGCCTCCTAAAGGCCTGGAATCACTACGGGCACAACTGGTGCCTGCGCTAGCCCAACTGGCTCAACCACATATGGAACGTGCTCCTGAGCCGGAGCAACTGGTGGATCTGCAGGTGCTGCTTTAGTTGTTGTATGAGCTGCACCTCTGCCCCTACCGCGACCCGATGGTACTGGTGGCTGTCCATCTGGTATGGTGGCACGTGTCCTCACCATCTGTGAGAGAGTAGAATAAAAGAAGTTTAGTTCCCCAAGTCAACAATTTCGCACGACAAAAATACAAGAATGTGATTTTTTCCTAAGGGTTCAACAGCCTCTCGAAGGTAAGTACAGACGTCTCCATATCGATATGCAAGAATCTACTAAACCTGCTCATGACTCGTGAGACCTATGTAACCTAGGTTCTGATACCAACTTTTCATGACCCAAAACTCAACCTGTCGTGATGGCGCCTATCATGATACTAGACAAGCTGACTACTCAAACATTCCAACACATTCAAATCTAACATATACTACAACAGGTTTTTAATGAGTAAAACTCTCATAAAACTGGATAAAATATCATAACTCATTACAGAAGTTTCCCAAAACCATTGCATTATTGAGTTCATGAGCATCTATATAATACAAAGTCAGATACTCTGTCTAAGAAAAAGAAGAAACTGACTAAATAAGACTAAGGGATAGGGGGAGAGTCTAGGTTTGCCGGTGCCATAGCAGCTACCTCGATAATGTCTGAATGACAAAACTCTAAGAATCAGCAACCGCCGTGACCAGAAATACCTGGATCTGCACACGAAGTGTAGGGTGTAGCTGAGTACAACCAACTCAATAAGTAACAAATTTAACCTTTGGACTGAAAGTAGTGACAGGCTCGAACATTTCAGCCCACATATAGAATTAACAGTACGGAAATTTGCAAAAAATATGACACTAATATCTCAAAAGTTCATAATCTATAGTTAATGGTACAAGAATTTAGGCATACTTCTAGGTTTAACAATTAAACATAGAACAGATAAAATATGTCAAGTATGAATGATATGAGGAATATGACATCTCTATATCTACATGCCAATATGCATATCGTATGTGATGCAACACAACAAAAACCTCTTGTACTCACATTCTCGGAGTACTCAACCTGACTGTCCCAATTCTCACTTATCACACTCAATCACTCAGCGTTGTACGGGGCAGATCCAGCTAAGGACATATCTAGTCCAAATGCGAATAAATCCTGGGCAGATCCAGCTCAAATGCAAATATATTCAGGGCAGATCCAACCCAATGCAAATAAATCAATAGCAACTGCGCTCACTGTGGATGTGTAGACTCCGAAGGGGCAGATCCAGCCCAAGCACTATAATAAGCCAAATCCAGGCATGAATCAATAAAGTCTGCTGGGGCGTGCAGCCCGATCCCATAAGTGTCACTCACAATCAGGCCCTCGGCCTCACTCGGTCATCAATCTCTCCAATCTATCGGGCTTATAACACTCATGCTAAGCAGCCCAAATCAATGATACAAGTTGTGACTATATACCGTAACGGAGACTGAGGTATGATATGCAATGATGAATGCGACGAAGTACATGACAGCAATTAAGCAAATAACTCAACAGCAAGGGTCGATCACTGTGGGTCCCAATAGTACCAACTTATAGCCTAATCATGTTTTCTAGCACAAATCACAACTCAAGTGCTCTAACACTTAGAGTACAGTAATAACGTTTAGATAAGATAGCTATGCAGTTCCATGGAATTGACTAAATCACAATTATTAAGGTGCACGCCCACACGCCCATCTAGCATGCGCGTCACCTCAACCACTAATCACATAATACGAATTTCGGGGTTTCGTACCCTTAGAATAAAGTTTAGAAGTGTTACTTATCTCAAGCCATGCAAAACTCTACTCCAACAAGCCCTTCCCTCGTGAATCGGCCTCCAAATACCCCAAATCTAGCCACAAAAAATTTGATAGAATCAACACGAGCTAAAGGAATTAATTCCATATAAAAATTCTATGTTCTTAATCAAAAGTCAAAAAGTCAACTCAAAAGTGGACCCTGGGGCTCACGTCTCGGAATCCGATAAAAGTCACAAAATCCAGAAGCCCATTCAACCATGAGTCCAACCATACCAAATTTACCAAATTCCGATACCAAATCACCACCCAAATCCCCAAATTAAACTGTCCAAATCCCTAGCCTCAAACTCCCAAATTCCGCCTCAAAAACACATAAACTAGGTGTGAAATCCAATGGGGAAACAACATTATTGAATAGAAATGATCACAAGAGTCTTACCTCAATAAACCCTTTGAAATCCCTCTAAATAATTGCCTTAGCCCGAGCTTGGAATGTCCAAAAATGATTAAAACCTCGAAACCCTTGGAATTTAAACACTTCCAGTGCTTTCACACCTGCGACTCACTTAGCCGCATCTGCTGTGTCGCAGGTGCGGGCATTTCTTCCGCTTCTGCAGTTTCCCCATGAAGCCGACTTCCTTCGCTTATGCGGACCAGGTTCCACATCTGCGGACTCGCCTCTGCGCGAAGTCCTTCGCTTCTGCGAAGGCAACTCCCCTTTCCATTCCGCTTCTACGACCCCTTTTTCCGCAGGAGCAACTCCGCTTCTGCGCCCACCTCTTCGCACCTGCGATGCTTTCTTAGCTTGACCAACTTCGCTTCTGCGCCTCACCAGTTGCACCTGCGACCAATGCTTTAAGTCTCATTTTTGATCCGTTAGCCATCCGAACTCCACCGGAGGCCCCCAGGACTTCAACCAAACTTACCAACAAGTCCTAAAACATGATACGAACTTAGCCGAGGCATCAAATCACATCAAACAACATCAAAAATATGTATCGCGCCTCAATTCAAGCCTAATGAAAATTAAAAATCTCCAACTTCTAAAATCGATGCCGAAACATATCAAATCAAGTCCGATTGGCCTCAAATTTTGCACAAGTCATAAATGACACAACGGACCTACTCCAACTCCCGGAACCAAAATCCGAGCCCGGTAACCACAAAGTCAACTCTCGATCAAACTTCTCAATTTTCAAAACTTCTAACTTTTCAACTTTCGTCGTTTCAAGCCTAAATCGAGTACGGACCTCCAAATCACTATCCGGACACACTTCTAAGTCCGAAATCACGCAACGAAGCTGTCGAAACCATCAAAACTCTGTTTCCGAGCCATTTACACACAAGTCAACATCAGGTCAACCTTTTCAACTTAAGCTTCCAACCTTGAGACTAAGTGTCTCAACTCATTCTGAAACATCCCCCGGAACGGAACTAACTACCCCGGAAAGTCACATAGCAACTAATAATTATTGAATGAGCAATAAATGAGGGAACGAGACTACAACACTCAAAACGACTGGCCGGGTCGTTACATATACAAACATTTACAACCTAAACCATCTACCTTCTAGCCCATAATAGCATTCCCACAAACCAGTAGCCACCAGTAATAACCTCTTAAACCTTTACTCTCATAGTTAAAAAAAAAATATCTATTCTAAAATAATATAATGAGACTTCGTGTGTGTTACAACTCGTAATTTCATACGTTAGATTGCGCTGTAAGATAGTTTACATATAAGAGCCTAAGAACCCAGAAAATAGTTCAAAAAGTTAAGAAAAGAGCAAAGGGCTTCACAAAGTTGAATATGCTATCGCAAAAGCCACATGCGGGCCGCATATCTAACACTAAAATCGCAGACCAAGGTAGATTTCTGGACAAAGATCAGTGCCAGAAATGCGGCCAAGAATGCGATCGCATTCTTGAAATGCGATCGCATTCTTAAAATGCGAACCGCATATTGCACCTAATGCATCACGAACTGAAACAGATTTCTGGGCAGAAATCTGTGTCAGGAATGCGACCAGGATACGATCGCATACTGAAAATGTGGACCGCAAATCTGACATTCTTCATCGCAAAATGAGACAGATTTGTGGGCTAAGTTTCGCGTCCAAAATGCGAACCGCATGTTGGTTCTGCGATGGAAATGCGATCGCAGATGTGAAAGCGTCAGACACGTGAATCACTTATTAACTGAACTATAAAAGGGACCTAGACCAGTTCTTTCTTCATTTTTCTGAAACTCAAACCCAGAAGAAGACCCACCTACGACCCCTTTTCAAGTCCCATACAACTTTAACCAATTTCTTCTCCTTTCAAGTTCTAACTTGGAGAAAGAATCTAGAAATTGAAGAATTAGAGAAAAGCCCTAGCTAATTTTCCCCTCTTTCAAGCCCTAATTGAGAGTAAGACCTAGAAGTTGAAGAACTAAGGAAAAGGGCTGAGATATCCAACATGTAAGGTAAGTTACTACTCTCTTCATGCATTCTTTCTCTTGGGAATTCATGGTATTCCATTTTATGCATGTAAGAACTCATGGGATGGTGATTGGGAGCCATGAGTTCAAGTTAACTAGTGGTAGCGGACTGGGTTATGATTGTTTTGGGTTGTTGTTAGCTGCATGTGCTATTACTATTTTTGTGAAGTTTGGAGGAAGAAGGGCGTGGAGAAACACCATATAGAATTGAGGTTGTGGTTAATAATAGCTATATCGCTTAGAGAGTAACAATTGAATTGTTCTTTAATTGTAGACTAAGGAATAAGGAATTGTAACAGTTGCGTAGCTTGAGAACTGGTGCAGTAAATACCAAGTATGTAAGACCATTCCTTTCTTTCTTTTGCATGACTCCGTTTATACATGATACAATGAACGCGCCCCAAAGATACTCTATTCTTAGAAGATAGGAGTGCTTATATTGCTTCCCCTCTTATGGGAGGATTGATATGTTATTATTTCTTCGACCTTACGTCACCATGATAGTATGATTCATATGAGTCCAGCATGCATTATCTATTTTACTTTACCGCGCCGCCGCTATAGTCGGCCGGGCTGGCACCTATTGTGCAAATATATGTTTTACTCTATTTAGTCGCGCTATAGACGACAGCTATTTTACTTTACCGCGCCGCGCTACAGTCGGCCGGGCAGGCACCTATTGTGCAACCACTGATCAGTTGGGTATGATGATGAGGAGGCCCACAGAGGCCTATGTATATGATGATGATGAGGCCCACAGAGGCGTATATATATATATATATATATATGATTTTCAAAAGAATATATATATATATATATATATATATATATGTATATACATGTGCACGTCAGGCATGACATGGTTAGTCGCCCTTAGAGGAATTCAGATGGTACAGGTTGTATGTTTCTTATCCTGATGCTTATTATTGTTCTTACATTATGTTTCCTATCTTACATACTCAGTACATTATCTGTACTGACGTCCTTTATTCGTGGATGCTGCATGTCCTGCTGCAGGTCCGAGCAGATAGATAGACGAGGCTCCCCCACCACAGTAGGCTGTCCAATTCAGCGGATGTTGACGAGATCCATCCTTCGTACTTGCCGTAGTCTTGGTATGCATTTTGTTATAGGCATTATGGGCATGTCGGGGCCCTGTTCTGACACAGGTTGCATTATTTATGTTCTTGTAGAGGCTCATAGACAAGAGTTGGATTATGTATAGACAATGGGATGACTTATGTACAGTTGAAATTGCCTTGTCGGCAAACGTATGTATTTTGTTGTATGGTTTTGCATTGCAGCCTTGTTGGCCACATTATGTATATAAGTATGTTCATGTCATGGTATGATATTTTCAGCTCATTATGATTATTGTTTGAGATTGTATGTGTATGACAAGCCTTATAGATAATAAGGAAAGCTAGATGAAGGGTACGCCGGTGCCCGTTGAGTAGGGTCCGGTGCCAGTCGCGGCCCTCCGGTCGGGTCGTGACAAACTTGGTATCAGAGCCAGGTTGTGTCCTAGGGATTGTCTATGAGCCATGTCTAGTAGAGTCCTGATTATGGGTGTGTAGCGCGCCACATTTTATAATCAGGAGGCTGCCTGACATTTAGGATCGTTACCTTCTTTCTAAATCTAGATCGTGCGTGGAGCTGAGTCGTAAGTATTCGTCTCTAATATTTTCTTTGTTTTCCTACAGCGATGCCTTCGACTAGGAAGCGAGCAAATAGTAGACGACTCGATACAGATGTGGGAGAGGGTAGCAGTCAGGTGCCCCAAGCTAGAGAAAGCCAAAGTGAGCCTCAGAGTGAGATGCCGTCTCGGACCTCATCTACTCCTCCTTCCCCAGAGGATATTAAGAGCCACCCAGCATCTCCAGTTACTTTATCTGGTACTATAGACCAGAATTTGCGAATTGCAGTACAATTGCTGACTAGCTTAGTAGCTTCTCAGACTCAGAGGCAGAACACCGATGCTACTGATGGACTGGTTAGTACGAGAGTTCGAGATTTTATTAATCTAGATCCTCCAGTGTTTACCGGGTCTGATCCCAAGGAGGACCCGCAGACTTTATTGATCAGATACATCACACACTACGGGTTATGCATGCTAGTGATACGGAGGCAGTAGAATTGGCTTCTTATCGGTTGCGGGATCTAGCAGTTTTCTGGTATGATAGTTGGGAAAAATACAGGGGTTCAAATGCTCCCCCACCTGTGTGGAATGAATTTTCTAAGGCATTTCTTCGTCACTACCTGCCAGTTGAGGTACGACGAGCCAGAGTTGATAAATTCTTGAACCTTAAACAAGGTAATATGAGTGTGCGGGAGTACAACATGCAGTTTGATTCTTTGGCAAGGTATGCTCCTCACATGGTGGCCGAGATGGGTGATAGGGTTCATTTGTTTGTGAACGGATTGGGACCACATCTGATAAATGAGTGCACGACAGCATCCTTGATAGAGGGCATGGATATTTCTCGTATTCAGGCTTATGCCCAGACATTAGAGGATCGTAAACGTCAGCCAAGAGTAGACAGGGAGCAGGATAGGGGCCAGCATAAGAGGACGAGATTTGCAGGGTATTCTGGTGATTTCAGAAGTAGTGGCAGGCCCCAGTTTTATAGGAGTTCGGCACCACCTGTAACTAGTGCTCCTCCACAGTTTCAGAGACGGGTCTAGGTCGGAGTTCACGGGCATCAGGCTCGTAACATCACAGGGATACCAGTCAGACGAGACCCCTAACACCACATTGTGGTCAGTGTGGCAGGGCCCATTCTAGGCTATGCCGTTGAGGTTTTGATGCATGTTATTTTTGCGGACAACCTGGTCATATGATGCGAGATTGTCCTAACAGAGGAGGTGGTGGTATGGCTCAGCCGACTGGATCTGTGCCTAGTACTTCTTCATTAATTCGACCTCCAGCACGGGGTTTCCAGTAGCCAGCAGGTTGTGGTAGAGGTAGAGGTGTAGTGGCGAGTTCGAATGGTATTCAGAACCGAATATATGCTCTAGCAGGTCGACAGGATCTTGAGTCATCTCCGAATGTTGTTACAGGTATATTATCAGTGCTTTCTTATGATGTATATGCATTGATTGATCCCGGATCCACTGTTACACCCCTTGTGGCTGACAATTTTGATATCGAACCTGAATTAATATGAAAACCCTTTGCAGTATCTACTCCAATAGGAGATTCTGTGGTTGTCAAGAGAGTATATAGAGGTTGCGCTGTGACGATTTGTAGTCGTCAAACCTCGGCAGATTTTTTTGAATTAGAAATGGTTGATTTCAATGTAATAATGGGAATGGATTGGTTGGCTTCATTCCATGCAAATGTTGACTGTCGTACGAAGATGGTTAGATTTCAATTTCCTAGTGAACCCATCCTTGAATGGAAAGGGAATATTGCTATGCCGAAAGGTAGGTTTATTTCCTACCTTAAGGCAAGGAGGATGATCTCAAAATGTTACATCTATCATCTCGTTCACATTATGGACGCGGAGGCGAAGTCGCCTATTCTACAATCAATCCCCGTGGTCCGTGAATTCTCAGGTGTTTTCCCAGATGAACACCCAGGTCTTCCCCCTGAAAGGGAGATTGAGTTTGGCATCGATGTGTTGCCTGATACTCATCCGATTTCTATCCCTCCATACAGAATAGCCCCAGCAGAACTGCAAGAGTTGAAGGTGCAGTTGAAAGACTTGCTGGATAAGGGCTTTATTAGGCCTAGCACTTCACCTTGGGGTGCGCCAGTGTTGTTCGTGCGAAAGAAAGACGGGTCGTTGAGGATGTGTATTGATTATCGACAGCTGAATAAGGTTACCATAAAGAACAAATATCCACTTCCAAGGATTGACGACCTGTTTAATCAACTTCAGGGTGCCAAATATTTTTCCAAAATTGACCTACGTTCAAGGTATGTTCAGTTAAGAGTCAAGGAGAAGGATATTTCAAAACAGCCTTCCAGACAAGATATGGGCATTTTGAGTTCCTAATAATGTCGTTCGGACTAACAAATGCCCCGGCAGCTTTTATGGATCTCATGAACACCGTATTCAGGCCTTATCTTGATGTCTTCGTGGTTGTATTCATTGATGATATTTTGGTGTATTCCCATTCAGAGTCAAAACATATGGGCCACTTGCGGATTGTATTACAGACCCTTCGGGATCACAAGCTATATGCGAAGTTCTCCAAATGTGAATTCTGGTTGAACTGGGTAGCATTCCTAGGCCATGTGATATCTGACGAGGGTATAAGTGTTGACACTCAGAAAATTGATGCAGTGAAGAGTTGGCCAAGACCCACAACACCGTCAGAAGTCCGCAGTTTTCTAGGGCTAGCAGGGTATTATCAGAGATTTGTAGAAGGGTTTTCCTCTATATCGGCACCATTTACCAAGTTAACACAGAAAGCTACCAAATTCCAATGGTCCGATGCTTGTGAACGTAGCTTCCAGGAGCTAAAGAATCGGTTGATCTCCGCGCCAGTGCTTACTCTCCCAGAGGGAACAGAAGGATATGTGGTATATTATGATGCTTTAGGTGTAGGTTTGGGATGCGTATTGATGCAACATGGAAAGGTGATTGCTTACGCGTCAAGGCAATTGAAGAAGCATGAAAGAATTATCCATGTTGACATCTACATGGATCACAAAAGTTTGCAATGCATCTTCAGTTAGAAGGAGTTGAATCTGAGACAGTGACGTTGGCTCGAATTACTTAAAGACTACGACGTCGAAATATTGTATCATCTGGGCAAAGCCAATGTTGTGGCAGAAGCCCTCAGTCGTAAGTTAATGGGAAGCTTAGTACACATCGAAGCGGGTAGAAGGGATTTGACTAAAGAGCTTCATCAGTTGGCCAATATGAGAATCAGATTATTAGACTCCGAGGACGGAGGTGTTACTGTGTATAATACCTCCGAATCATCCTTGGTAGCCGAGGTAAAAGCACGAAAATATGAAGATTCCACCTTGGTACGATTGAGAGAGCGCATTCAGCAAGGTAGAATTTTAGCTTTTGAGATTGGAGGAGATGGAACATTGAGATGTCAAGGCCGATTGTGTGTGCCTAATGTGGCAGGGTTGCGAGAGAAGATTATGAAAGAAATTCATCAATCCAGATATTTCATCCATCCCGGTTCGACAAAGATGTATCATGATGTCAAAGAGCAATATTGGTGGGATAGCATGAAGAAGTCTATTGCAGAATTTGTAGCCCAGTGTCCCAATTCTCAACAGGTAAAGATGGAACATCAGAAACCCGGTAGATTGCTTCAGGATATAGAGATTCCGACCTGGAAATGGGAGGTGATTAATATGGATTTCATTATTGGATTACCTCGCTCTTATCATAAGTTTGACTCCATCTGGGTGATAGTTGACCGACTTACAAAATGTGCCCATTTTCTGCCAGTCAAGACAACCTACACAGCTGAAGACTATGCGAAGCTGTATATTAAGGAGATTGTTAGACTTCATGGTGTGACGGTGTCTATCATATCAGACTGAGGAGCTCAATTTATGGCTAACTTTTGGAAGTCTTTCCAGAAGGGTTTGGGCACACAAGTGAACCTCAGCACAGCATTTCATCCACGGACTGATGGACAGGCTGAACGTACCATTCAGACACTTGAAGATATGCTACGGGCATGTGTCTTATATTTCAAGGGAAATTGGGATGACCATCTTCCACTCATAGAATTTGCCTACAATAATAGCTACCACTCCAGTATTAAGATAGCTCCATATGAGGCACTATACGGGAGGAGATATAGATCACCAGTTGGGTGGTTCGAAGTTGGTGAAACTGAGTTGTATGGGCCAGATCTGATCCACCAAGCCATCGAGAAGGTAAAGGTCATACAGGAGTGATTAAATGGCGCAAAGCGGGCAAAAGTCCTATTCTAACGTCCGACATCGTGATCTGGAGTTTGAAGTTGGTGATTGGGTATTTCTGAGAATCTCACCAATGAAGGGTGTCATGCGCTTCAGGAAGAATAGTAAGCTGAGTCCAAGATATATTGGTCCGTATAAGATCCTTCGACGAGTTGGACGTGTGGCTGATGAGTTAGAATTGCCATCCGAATTGGAAATTGTCCATCCAGTATTCCATGTATCCATGCTGAGGAAATGTATCGGAGATCCATCTCGAGTCGTCCCCATTGAAGATGTGCAGATTACAGAGGATCTAACATATGAAGGAGTGCCAGTGACTATATTAGACCGACAAGTCCGTAAGCTAAGAACAAAGGATGTAGCTTCCGTTATGGTATTATGGAGGAACAAACATACGGAAGAAATGACATTGGAAGCAGAGGAAGAGATGAAGTCTAAGTATCCGTACCTGTTCCAGAATGGAGATAATGAGGATGCCGAAGGAACGCAGCACCCACTGAAGAGAGAAACGTCCTTACGAGGTAAGAAATAACTTGATAATACTTTCTTAATGCAAAATGATAATATGCTGGTAATATACATGTCCATAAGTTGCATACTCTTGTAAGACCGAACGTTATGTAAAATCCCCGTAGACCCTTACATTCGAGGACGAATGTTACTGGGGGAGGGGGGGAGAATGTTACAACCCGTAATTTCGTACGTTAGATTGCGCTGTAAGATAGTTTACATATAAGAGCCTAAGAACCCAGAAAATAGTTCAAAAAGTCAAGAAAAGAGCAAAGGGCTTCGCAAAGTTGAATATGCTACCGCAAAAGCCACATGCGGGCCGCATATCTAACACTAAAATCGCAGACCAAGACAGATTTTTGGACAAAGATCAGTGCCAGAAATGCAGCCACGAATGCAATCGCATTCTTGAAATGCGAACCTCATATTGCACCTAATGCATCGCAAACTGAAATAGATTTCTGGGAAGAAATCTGTCTCAGGAATGCGACCAGTATGCGATCGCATACTGAAAATGCGGACCGCAAATCTGACATTCTTCATCACAAAATGAGACAGATTTTTGGGCTAAGTTTCGCGTCCAAAATGCGAACCACATGTTGGTTCTGCAATGGAAATGCGGTCGCAGATGTGAAAGCGTCAGACACGTGTATCACTTATTAAGTGACCTATAAAAGGGGCCTAGACCAGTTCTTTCTTCATTTTTCTGAAACTCAAACCCAGAAGAAGACCCACCTGCGACCCCTTCTCATGTCCCACACAACTTTAACCAATTTCTTGGAGAAAGAATCTAGAAATTGAAGAATTGGAGAAAAGCCCTAGCTAATTTTCCCCTCTTTCAAGCTCTAATTGAGAGTAAGACCTAGAAGTTGAAGAACTAAGGAAAAGGGCTGAGATATCCAACATGCAAGGTAAGTTACTACTCTCTTCATGCATTCTTTTTCTTGGGAATTCATGGTATTCTATTCTATGCATGTAAGAACTCATGGAATGGTGATTGGGAGCCATGAGTTCAAATTAACTAGTGGTAACGGACTGGGTTATGATTGTTTTGGGTTATTGTTAAGCTGCATGTGCTATTACTATTTTTGTGAAGTTTGGAGGAAGAAGGGTGTAGAGAAACACCATATAGAATTGAGGTTGTGGTTAATAATAGCTATAACGCTTAGAGAGTAACAATTGAATTGTTCTTTAATTGTAGACTAAGGAATAAGGAATTGTAACAGTTGCGTAGCTTGAGAATTGGTGCAGTAAATATCAGGTTGTAAGACCACTCCTTTCTTTCTTTTGCATGACTCCGTTTATACATGATACAATGAACGAGCCCCAAAGATACTCTATTCTTAGAAGATAGGAGTGCTTATATTGCTTCCCCTCTTATGGGAGGATTGATATGTTATTATTTCTTCGACCTTACGTCACCATGATAGTATGATTCATATGAGTCCAGCATGCATTATCTATTTTACTTTACCGCGCCGCCGCTATAGTCGGCCGGGCAGGCACCTATTGTGCAAATATATGTTTTACTCTATTTAGTCGCGCTATAGACGATAGCTATTTTACTTTACCGCGCCGCGATATAGTCGGCCAGGTAGGCACCTATTGTGCAACCACAGATCAGTTAGGTATGATGATGAGGAGGCCCACAGAGGCATATGTATATGATGATGATGAGGCCCACAGAGGCGTATTTATCTAGATGATGATTTTCAAAAGGATATATATATATATATATATGTATATGTATATGACGTGGTTAGTCGCCCTCAGAGGCATTCGGATGGTACAGGTTGTATGTTTCTTATCCTGATGCTTATTATTGTTCTTACATTATGTTTCATGTCTTACATACTCAGTACATTATCCGTACTGACGTCCTTTATTTGTGGACGCTGCATGTCATGTTGCAGGTCCGGGCAGACAGATAGACGAGGCTCCCCCACCACAATAGGCTGCCAGTTCAGCGGATATTGGCAAGATCCATCCTTTGGACTTGCCGTAGTCTTGGTATGCATTTTGTTATAGGCATTATGGGCATGTCGGGGCCCTGTTCCGACGCCGGTTGCATTATGTATGTTCTTGTAGAGGCTCATAGACAAGAGTTGGGTTATGTATAGACAATGGGATGACTTATGTATAGTTGAAATTGCCTTGTTGGCAAACGTATATATTTTGTTGTATGGTTTTGCATTGCAGCCTTGTTGGCCATATTATGTATATAAGTATGTTCATGTCATGGTATGATATTTTCAGCTCATTATGATTATTGTTCGAGATTGTATGTGTATGACAAGCCTTATAGATAATAAGGAAAGCTAAATGAAGGGTACGCCGGTGCCCGTTGAGTAGTGTCCGGTGCCAGTCGCGGCCCTCCGGTCGGGTCGTGACAGTGTGATAAAAAAATTATGTTACAAATGCCATGAATGATATTCTTCAGGCCACTAATGTAAGCCAAGCATTGAATTTGAAGAGGGCGAGGAGGACGATTTTCATGAGGCGAGGAAGGCCTAATTAAGGGAGAAGAGGCCCAAGAGGTTCCACAAAATAAAGGTGGGAAAGAGGATATGTTGAATATGATTGAGGGTCGTACAAGAAATCCATCAGCCGTTAGAATCACTAGTGGGATCCATATCCAACCCATCATAGTTATGGATCCCACATAGTTTTGGTGGATATATGTTTAACACACAAATTTATGATTTCGCAATTAGCTTAGCTTTTACACTTAAATATAAACCCCACCATAAGGCCCAAGAAGGCGCGTTGCTAATGATAGTATCATGTGCTCAACTAAGTTTGCTGATGTAAGGCGAAGAGTTCGTCTTTGACATGATAGTAACGAAAGCGCGAATTTGTAATGGAAATTTTACCTCTTATAGTAAAGGTTTACACCCTATTTACTATAAATCATAACCCTTTTAAAATATTATTTTTTATAGCTACATTTTATTTTTTATAGCAAAATATGTATTTATGGTATACACTACCATTAAGGCATTAATTACGCTATGTAATAATTTTTTCTCTCATTCTTTCAGTTATTCTCTCCCAAAATCACCACACAATATATCTTTATTTCTGCGTCCACGATCTCTCTTTCACAACTAGGTTGTATTCGACATTGTTGAACCACAATTCTCTCACAGCACGAATATTTCTCTCACTTTTAACGTTTTTGCTCCAAAAGGTTGTGGTAAGTGTTAAAGTTTTTGGGTTTTTGGACGGTTAAAGATTCTTCCTTTTTCCATCACTTTTTTTTAAATCTTCACCATTGTTAGGTTTCAGCAGAAAACTTCAAATTTCCTCTTCAATGGCTAATTCAACAACTCCGAAGAGGGTTACACGAGGTATACCCACTAAAGCACTCAATCTTAATGGGCCATCCTTCGATTTGCAAATCACTCAAGAGGAACCTGTATTTGCAGGTTCATCAGCAACCATTGAAGTCGAAAGGCGAACAAAAATATACAATGACCCTATGAAACAAGTTCAAGATGAGAAATCTTCAAAATAATCAACAAATCCTGATGTAAAACAGAGAAGAAAACTTACTGATGACACTTCTGGGAGTAAGGGAAAAGAGGTCGCTAAAGGAAGTAGCTCGGACACATAGAAGGATGAGGTAATTATATATGTATTTATATGTATTTGAATCCGCATACACTGATTTTTAGGTTGTACAGTGATTTTCTCTTGTTGTATTTAGATGTATTTATATGTATTTGAATCCGCATACACTGATTTTTAGTTTTTATAGTGATTTTCTATTATTGTATTTAGATGTATTTATATATATTTGAGTTCATAAAACAACATTTTAAATACACCAACAGTTATATCATTATTGCCACAACTCACAGGATTATTTTTGTAATTATCAATATATTTTGATGTATTCATGTATTCACAGTTATGTATGTACCGTATTTTGTATGCAACTAAAATAATGTATTTCATATGTACATATATTTATAATTTTTTGAGGCCATAAACAACCTACATTAAAAACAATTAAGGTAATGTATCAACCTAACTGTATTATTTGTATTTTGAAGCATATATTTAACTTTTATTGTTGTGTTTGTATGCAGGAAATAAAACTATTTGTTAAACACTCGCCTATTTTATTGCTGCATATCAGTTCCTACACTAATGCCAACATAATCTGCGACATCAAAGTAAAGCTCACTCCAGAGCAGTACAAACTATTTGGTATTACCTGTTTTGGAGGATTCCTCGATATGAAGCACTGTGAGGTTCAACATCAATTGTTCAGGTGATTCATGGTTCTGGAGCTGGAAGAAAATCCTATTGACTCATTTTTAATACATGTGAATGGTACAACATTATGCTTTTCACTTAGGGAGTTTGCGGTAGTTACTGGTCTCAATTGTGTTAGTGACGCTTACTATTTTATGTTTTACACAAAGATGACTAACAAGATTCTGCAAACATACTTCGGTGGTGCAAAGACTGTCAAGAAGAAGGATTTGTTGAAATGCTTTGATAACAACAACTGGAGTTTAGATAACGATGGAGATGCCATTAAAATAGTTGTGTTGTATTTCATACATACATTCATATTATGCACTGAGAAGAACTGCACAACCATCCCAAGACTATATTTTGACTTGGTCAAGAGCGGGAGATTTAGTGATTACGCATGGTGTAAGGAGGCATTCAATTCCCTTCTCAAATCTATTAGCAAGAAGATGGATTCCCAGAAGAAGTATTATAGGATAGCTGGGATGCCTCTTTCTATGTAAGTATGGCTGTACGAGTGTTGTTCAAAGGTCGATCCCAAAATTGCACTCCGAGTTGATAACCAGATTCCTAGAATACTCAATTGGAAGTCCAGTGACAACTAGCCAACTTATGCTTACTTGATGAATGGCATGTTCAACGGCCAGGTAAACATAGTAATTTATTATTATTTAATTGATGGTATTTTATTCAATATATGTTTCTATTATTAAATACAATGTTAAAATTCAATGAAAAATACACCTGAGTACATCATACATCTATGTCCATGTTTTCACAAGTAACAGAAATATAGCAGAATACATACTATAGTAATACTACTTTATATTTAATATATTGTTATAAATATTTTATAGAATATATGTGAATACAAGTACAAACATATTTGCCCATATACATAAAAAGTTGACATTAGTAATGATACAACAAATGTGATTTACATTGAGTGTATTTCTATTTTCAGATAAAATACAACAACATTCAACCAACCACCAGTGAGCTTGCAGTTATTCAGGTGCCTCTGGATGGCACTGATGTAGACCAAAGTCCTCTTTATACAGACCACAATGAAGAGGATTCTGATGACTTTAGTCCTACACCGCCTCTTCAGCCGAAGAAGAAACACGATTCAAGCGTCAGTCCATCTTTATCACTACCTCACAAAAGCGCAAACAATAGCTAATTGATCCCTCAACAGCAAAGAATCCAATATTTCACATGTGTCCAAAAAACCTCATGCCAAATCCTCCTACTGCTAAGATTGAAATCGAGGAAACTGTATTGAGGGATAAGAAGCCAGTTGATTCTAACTCTGATGATTTGTCTGTCTTGGGGCATGATCTAAAGTCATTCAAGGATTATGTAGGTATTGTTAATGCATATTCATCTTTACAGTATATGTATTCAATTTCCTATATGTTGTAACTCCTCTCTAATTGTTTGTATAATTATTAGGTGATGAACGAGTTCACTTCTCTGCGAACATTGATCAATGACAATTTCAAAAATCTTTCTGAAGATATTAAAGCCAATCAAAATACAGAAAGGGTATATCAAAGAAAAAAAATATATACTGGGAGACATGACGGTGGTATTCAAAGGTCAATCGAGGCCAACTTGTGTGATAATCTCAGAATTCAAATACAACATGATACAACTGTTGGGGAGAATTCGGAGGTTAAATATTTTCTACCTATTTATTATATATGTAGAATAATATACATGTTTAATTAGTGTATTTAGATGTATTCAGTATTAAATTTTGTATTAATGTATTAATGATTTTCTGAATACATATTTTTAATCAGCTATTACTATGCTTCGATTTACTCAGGTATACAACAACATATATAATTCAGAACACACTCATATACATGACAATACAACGTTATATTAGTGAATAAATTTACAAAATACAGTTGAATACAGTAAGATCCATGTGAATACAGTGATATACTTAAGTATATACAAGTCTTCCACAATACAGATATACTTAAGTTTATACACATACACTGAATTTGGTAATTTATGTTTATTCTAATCTGTTTCACATATTTCATTCAAATAAATATTATATTAATGTATTCTATTGGGTGTACGTTAAGAATATAGAAAAGAAGTTGAATACCGACATTCCTGCTGATGGACTTCCATACGTTAATTTAAATGGAGACACATTAAAAGCATTTACAGAGCAGACTCCCGTCTGTGGTGATTTTAGAGATGAAGGGCCTATTGAATCTGAGGTGCCAAGTGGGACCACCCAAAATTAACGAGAATTTATCTGATGAACCAAATAGAATACAATCTGATGTTCCACCTCATGCCGGTCAAATGTCTGGAGAAATACATGTGTCCCAATTTAAGTTGGACGACGAGGACCTACCAAGTCAGATTCCTGAAACAAGAATTGTGATACATCATGCAGCTAAACTTGTTGATTCAATTCCTTTACCTTCACAAAAGACTCGACGTCCAAGTCAATGGAATTCTTCATCTTACGAGACAAACATTGACTTAGCCGGTCAATAAATTTGTATGCAAATATACATTCTGATTGTCTCATTAATATCCTATTAACTTCTATCAAGCTATATTTTATATCACCATGTCAACTATAATTAGATGTTGCTATTTATGACTCCGATGAACAGCAGGTACTTCAGTGAAGTTTGACTCCCATTTTTGACAAAAAAATCCCTCGGGGCCACATCATACTTTAGTCATTCAAGAATTCGAGAAATGGGTTCGTGATGGTCTACTTGCTAAACATGATAAAAGGTAAGTTTTATTTGATTTATGACGTATGGTTTTACCCTTTATAATGTGAAGACTATTTTTTTTTGTTGGTAAATCCTTGAAGAAAGGATAAGGATGACCATTACAGAAACATAAGTCAACACTGCCTAAACCGTTGGATTTTGGAGTTCATAAAGTCACTGGCAACAATTGGTTTTACCTTCTATCATTTGATGGGCAATTATGGAATGATGATGTAAGATATATATCTTATACATTCAATTAAGATATATTTAATATTTTCATTATTTTGTATTCAATGTATTGCAATATGTATTCACCTTATTTTACTTGTTGTATTCATAGTGCTTCAATATTTGTGTTTCACTGTTTCATCCAGTATATTCAAAGTTTTTATTCACTATGTTGTTTTTACTGTATTCAAATGTATTTGTACTAACATTAGTGTTATTCCTAATACATGTTATTACTGTCGTATTCAGTATATTTCAGTGGTTGTTTTTAGTGTATTTCTAGTTGTATTCAGTGTATTTACTGTATTCGCTGTATTTCAAAACTAACATAACTCATTGTTTATATTTTGTTTTATTTTCACTATTTGTATTCAATATATTTCAATACTCTACATTCACTGTATTCATTGTTAAGAAGATGATTTTCAATTTTTTTTATTCAACGTATTGACGCTATGTATTGACTAATCCATAACATATTGATGTCATATTTTCCTACTTGAGAAAGAAAGGCAAGTATAACCAAAGTAACATATTCAAATACACCACTGTTGATTGTATATTCAAGACAAGGATTGCTGAAATTTTTGACAAGTATAATTAGACAAGTGATGATGCAAGTGTAGCCAGGAAGAAGATGTTGTATGCGAATACATAAGGGGCTACAGATTGCTAGCTAATGTACCATGGCATACAGTCGACAATGTCAGATACCAGTCAACTTAATAGACAAACTTCATTGGATATTGACAGTTGTATCATTTAAGGAGAGATGTATCAATGTATATGACTCCTACCGATCAGCAGGTCAAGGTGCTTATGTTAGTTCTGAGATAGATAAGCTTGCTAAGCTTATATCTCTGTACCTATCGATCAGTGATTTTTACACAGACAAGCAAGGCATAGATTGGTCCCCGGAACCAGCATATAATGACAAGGTACAAACTGACACTTTTGATGTTGTGTTTGTTTCAAATGCGCCTCAACCAAGATCTTGGAGCTTGTACGCATTCAATCATTTTTTGATTCTTGTATCATTTATAATCATATATATATATATATATATATATATATGTATTGTATTTAACTGTTGTGAATCTACTTTTTTCATGGATTGTGGGTTGTATCTCACAGCATATGCAGAGTATTTGAGCACTTATGGATTGGTTTCACAAACAACCTAATTTACTCCGGCTAAGATATGGTGCGCTCTTTTTGAACTATGCTATGCGTAAATTAGACACCGATGCGATAAGCGACAATGAAGCACCTGCAAAGATTGTTAGGCAAATCACAAAATCGGATACTTCTGTGAAGATACTTTTAGAATAGTTTTTTGTTATACAAATTGTATTTTCAGCTTTTTACTGAATTGACCATGATTTTATGGAACCTTTTTTGTTTTGGATACACGAATGTCTTCTTGTCTTAGTGCAACTGTTACTGAGAATATATTCAATTTCTTATATACTTCTATATTTAAATTCTCATGATTAAAGACTCCATTTTAACTTTACTATTTTTTTTAAGTGTTGAAAATAATGTAATAAAATGTATCTACATTAACAACATTTTAGTTGTGCTGTCAATACATGTATTCTGCTGTATTTATGTATTAATATAATCATGTACATAATTTTGTATTCAAATGTATCTGAATTGAATTACATCTATGTTTACATGTATCATTTTGAATTGAATTATAACAAATACATACATATATATATATATATATATATATATATATATATACACACATATATATATACATTATTTTTTTTAAGATATCAGGAAACTTAACAGCATTGTATAGTCATCTAAAAATTTATCCCGTAACAATCCAACACATCTAGAAATCGATAAGTAATAGAAAAATTGAACAAATCCAAAAACAGTGATTGCAGGAATTAAAATAAGAACATCAACTAATTCTTACTTGAGGCATTTCTACAAGTACGCTTATTATGTCCACCCTGCCCACATATACTACACGAATGTTGACTTTTTTTCTGAAGCAATTCACTTAATGGCTTATCGCACTTCTTCTTTGGTCTTCCAGGAGGTCTCTTCCATTTGAGTGGTAAGCAACTTCCTCTTATATATGTGCTGGTATATTCCATTCACTTCGGTCAGGGAGAGGATACACGGGCACCTCGTATGTTATTACTACAGACTTTGATTTGTAATAGTCCGAGCAATAATCATCCGGCATTAGAAACTTGCTTTTGAAGACAGCCCAAGCATGTGGGCATGGTAACTTGTCAACTTGGAACATGCCACAACTGCAATTTTTCTTCAAGAGGCAAATGGTGTTATGCCTTCCTTCATCGTTCATCATGCGCAAGTGTTCAGTCAATGGTTATTAAGCGGAGAAATATTAGTTTTGGACATTTGCACAAAACATGTATCTGTCAATGAATACATGGAGTACATACCATATACATGAATACATGATATAAACATTTGAAATAAACTGAATTCAAACAGTATTTATTAAATAGAATATAAAAGTGTATACATTCATTTTTGAAATACAGTGAAATACAATAAAATATTCTCAATACAAATAGAAAATCAATAAATACAACTAATGAAATATACTGAATACAGCAGTAATATGAATGAGCTAGGAATAAATAAAATACTGTTAATTCGAATAAAATTGAATACACTGAATACACCTGTTAAATACAACATAATACAAGTAGGCAGTAGGTTAATATAAATAAAATTGAATACATTGCCGTTATGCAATTGTATTTACAGAATACAAGCAGGTAGTATGTTAATACAACAGAATACAAGCAGGCAGCAGATTAATATTACAGGTTGTATCTGACGTTAATACATGATACATTCATATATCTTAATTTTGTCAATGCAAGTAATTATAGCAAACTATAAAAAACTTACAGTCATACGGGTAGACAGTGCCTCATTCAATGTAAGAATCTCTTGATATTTTTTCCCAAGCATTGTGTGACGACCCGGCTAGTCGTCTCATGAGTTACCGCTCCGTTTTCCCTATTTTCCATCTCATTGTGCTTCGTTATCCATATTTTATGTGATCGAGTGAGTAGTTTGCGTTAGGAGTGAGTTTGGCAAGAAATGAGACACTTAGTTTCTTTTAAGAAGGATTAAGTTGAAAAAGTCAATCGGATGTTGACTTATGAGTTAGAGGGGTCAAAGTGAGTTTCGATGGTTCGGTTAGCTTCGGCAGGTGATTTATGACTTAGGAGTGTGATCGGAATTGGTTTTGGAGGTCCGGTATAGAATTAGGCTTGAATTGGTAGAGTTAGTATTTTAGCGATTTCCGGTTGATAGGCGAGATTTTGATCCGAGGGTCGGAATGGAATTCTGAAAGTTGCTGTAGCTTCGACATGTAATTTATGACTTGTGTGCAAAATTTCAGCTCATTCGGACGTGGTTTGGTCGAGTTTAGATCAAAAGAGCGATTTAGAAGATTTTGAGGTCCTTAGGCTTGAATCCGATGCGAATTTGATGTTATGATGTTAATTTGAACGTTCCGAAGGTTGGAACAAGTTTGAATAATGTTATGGGACATGTTGACATATTTGGTTAAAGTCCCGAGGGTCTCGAATGGATTTTGGATGGTAGATGGAGTTTAGCTTTGGCGTTTCAAGAAGGTGTCGATGTAGTACCTTCATGAATGAAAAAGTGGTATCATATTATGCAAACGAACTACAAGTTCAATTTTTATTGAAGCATTAGATCCGTATCGAAATCTCGGAGCCATAGCAAAAAGAATCGTCCAATTCGGACATCGTATGAAGAAGTTATGCCTATTTTTGTGTCAGGGAAAAATGCAGCGCCCAGGACAGCGCCAGGCGCCGCCCAAGGCGCCCGAGGCAGCGGAGGCTACTGGAATCAGCGCCACAGGCAGCGCCCGGCGCCACCTGTGGCGCCCGAGGCAGAAAGGGGTCTATAAAACGGGGGTTTTGGCCATTTTAACATATTTGGGGCTAGGGAGGTCGGATTGAAGCGATTTTTGAGGCGATTTTCAAGGAAAACATCGGGGTAAGTGTTCTTTATCATAAATCCTTCATAGATCATGATTCCATACACATTTACATCACGAATCCATGAATTTATGGAAGAAAAATCAGATTTTTTTCCCAAATCTTCCAAGAATGAAAATCTAAGATTTGAAAGCCAATCCGATGTCGGAATTTGATAATTTTTGTATGGGTGAACTCGTGGGGAGATAAGGAACCCGTTGAGGTGAAAAATACTGAACTTCGAGAAGTGAGCCCGGGGCTCGGGTTTTGCTAATTTCGGGATTTCCTAGTAATTTTAATTGTTTTCGCTTGGGCTTTGTTCCCTCAAGCATAATGTGACGTAATTATTCTGAATTTGAATAGATTCGACGCACGTGGAGGCCAATTCAAAAGGGCAAAGGCGTCGCAAGCTAAGGATTTAGCCGGTTTGAGGTGAGTAATGATTGTAAATGATGCTCTGAGGGTTTGAAACCCCGGATTGCACATCGTAGTGCTATATTGAAGTAAGGCACACGCTCGATGATGAGCATGGGGTCGTTTACTACTGGGGATTGTGACTTAGTCCGTCCCGATTGATGATTTTTACTACCTATTTGATTGGAACTGATTTGATAATATAATGATTTGGGCTTCTAGCCATATTTGGGCTTCGTGCCGTTTATGTGAACCTTCAGGGGTAATTTATCACTGTTTACTGAAATTATATTTGGGCTTCATGCCGGTTATGTAAACCTTTCGGGGGTATTTTGTTAACGATTTGAATCATTATTTGAACTCAGTTTTGAAAACTAAATGATGTTTTCAAATGATATTGAAATGGATCGGGTGGCACGCCGCCACGGATATGTTGTAAATGGGATCGGGTGGCACGCCGCCACGAGATATGATATAGCGCTTGGGCCGTAAGAAGCCCCTCCCGGAGTCTGAACCACCCACAGTGAGCGCAGGGTACCCATTATGATAATTACAGTTGGTAACAATGACAACTGTAGGTTACAGTTGGTAACAATGACAACTGATAACCGGAGATGGGTAGATAATACAGTTGGTAACAATGACAACTGTAGGTTACGGTTGGTAACAATGACAACCGGTAACTAGAGATAATACAGTTGGTAACAATGACAACTGTAGGTTACAGTTGGTAACAATGACAACTAGTAGCCGGAGTTTGATACATTTACAGTTGGTAACAATGACAACTGTAGGTTACAGTTGGTAACA